>JANQDE010000013.1:241675-262722 GCA_037157785.1 Cephalotes varians | reverse complement strand
ATAACAAAAGGGAAATTTACTGTGTGTCTTAAAACCTGAAGAAATAGTGGAAAAGTTTGAAAATTTTCTCTTACATTTGGTCAAATTAACATAGTTTACGGACATAAATATAATGCGAACTCATCGTGAATATTTAACAAATCCATATCAAGAGACAGAAATAAATTTGACGAGGAAAATAAATATTTGCCCGAATTAAGGTGATGTTTACGCACAGGTGCAAAATTGCAGAAATTAAACGGTGTACAATGGGGATAACTATCGTATTTGTGTTTCCTTGACACGATTGATCTTTCGTCCGTCGGTTCACCCGTTAAACTTCCTCGGCTGTCTTTAATGCACCGTAAGGTCCTCCGCTGCACTTGAGAACCGGTTTTTCGTGCTTGCTTGATTCACGAAGCTGGTCTTCGAACAACCACCGTCGCTCGACAGAATTTCTGATATGTTTTTTCCGCATTCTCTGTCTCGCGCCGGATGAAAGCGATAGGCTGAAAACTTTACACCAATTTTTTTTTTCGTGTGCTACACCGCAATCCACACCGGCAGGCTGCCATTTTTCGAAACGACTTGCGATAGTTATCTCTTATTCGAGAAGTCGTCCCGTGGGAAGAGAGAGGTCTAAGATACGGAGCGTGTCCTCCGAGATTGTAATTCGCGAATGCTTCGCTTATGCAAATCGATGCAGGACTCTCTTCTAGAAATTCTTTTATTCCCTTTCTATTTTCGAAATTTATTTTATATATATTTACGTTAACTTCATTTTAATTGAGTATGAAATAAGAGAAAAATATGATTTAAAACAACTTAATAATAAAATAGACCGACCTCTCAAAATACAATTAATTAAAGAGGTACCTAAGTCGTAAGCTATAGTTATAGAATAGTAATATCACGATATTAAATTGGTAATCAATTTAATAATGATACTAACAAGCATCTATTAATCCCTTTCCGTTAATTATTAATTTTGCTCAGCTTATGATTGTGTTTCAAGACCAAAAATTTGTTTGACGCGCAGTTTGGTGAACTTGAAAATATATATAAAATTACACAAGAAACATTAGCACGAAGATCTAGCTTTGACCGTTAGGTGTCTCTTTAATTAGTTGTAAAACAACTTATATGAAGCACGGATATTTAATATTTGATGATTACGGTGTTTTATAATGTTTACACTTCACTCGGATATTTTCCACTCGAAATTGTCATCGAAAGTGAGTGATGTGGAGGATAAATTCCAAGCAGAGCTTTATCTCCCAAACTTATTTCGCGCCAACGGGTTGGATGCATCCCGGTATCATCAATCCCTCGCATTTTCCACCGCGACGTGCAGCCACCCAAGAATCCTCGCGGTGTCGTTTTGACGCGCGCCCTGAGGAAATTGTCAAGCTCTGACGACTGATATGGATTTCGTTCTCCTTACTTTGCACCTCCTATCTCGACGGTTTCTAATTTATCTCCCTCGTCGCTTCCGACAGCGCGCAAAAACGATGGCTCGCGACGCTACGGCGCTTGACTTCGTGATTCTGGCAAGTAAATTTTACAGTTATCGCATTTTTAATGAAGTTATCTAAAAGTTGTAATCTGATAAAATATCAATCTTATTTCTTGAAATACTTGAAGTTTTTTCAAGAAAACATCATTCGATTATATATCATATTTTTATTATAGTTTTATTATATTTTTATTATATTATATTTGATAACTTTTTTAATAATAATATCCGTACAATAGAAATAATTTTGGAATCAATTGCATACAATTTTAGAATTTTTTTACATAAACGTTAGCTTCATGTATGCATAATTCCATCTTCCCGAATTCTGTTTTGCTTTAAATTGGTCAAAGTATTAACTTAATTTACTGACGCGCTGTTTTTCTGTACTATTTATCCAAAATTTAATTTTCCTGCAGTCAAGCAAGTGCACATTTGCTCTCTGGCATATTAACTCTAGTTTTTCGTCTTTGCCATTCTCTTCCGTCTCTATGGTGTCGTTATGAACTTTTTAGACATAAAGAAACTTCTTGTTTGCAAGTTTACGTCCTTGAGTCTTTTTTAGCAAATTTGCAAGGGATGCGACAACGAAATGGTGTCGAATTTAAAAAATTTCAACAGTCACTTTTCGCGATTGTCCGAATAAATTAAATTTGATATTTTTATATTTTTTACTTTCATAATATTTTTATTCATACATATATTTGTGCATAATGTATATTTTATGCATTTTTTCCATAAAATTTACGCGGTAAACTTTTATTTGCATATATTGTATGTTATTTATGTTTTTATATTATATTTATAAAAGTGATATTTTTTTTTACTTTTGTTTCAACATGGTTTAGTAGTTTAATAAAATTCGACGATAACCATCTGTTTTTCAAATCTGTAGCGCGTGTGGTGAATTTTATTTTATTACCTCTCTGCCATCTTGATTTTCTCGTCGCTCAACTCTCGTCAGTTATTTCTCGTAAAACTCAATTGTCGTAAAAGTCATCTCTTAACTTTGAAGATTATATTGTAAGTTTTAATAAATAATTTTAAATTACAGTGTACATAAACCCGGCGCATTTTCTCGATAATTGCCAAAATTGAGAATAACAATGTTAAATATTTTAAATAGAAAATGCAAAAAGAACTTGTAATTTCCAAAAGTTTCTTTCTTAAAGTAACGATTTTCTTTAAAAAACAATTATTGAGAATAAAGTCGTTAAATCTAAAAATGATTTTTGCAATATATTCTGTATTTACTTTGCCACAATTAAATTATTATTACCGTCGATTATTGCAAATTGCGAAAAGTGAAGACTAAATTGAACATCGGTTTTACCGTCTCAAATATCAGGCATTTCTTCCGTCGTGCCGTACTTTCATTTTAACTTACATACATAACCAGTGTCATGTTCTCGCCATCCACGAAAAATTCCGTTCAGCTACGAATTTTGATTTATCTGCTCCGCCGTCGCGACCTTCATGTTCTCAGTACATCGGCCCCATACATCCTCTATCTTCCACCCTACAATTTTCCGTCCTTCCGAATGAGGAGGAATAGATAGAGCGAGAGAGAGAGAGAGAAGGGGGGATGCTTTTTGCCGAACGAAGTAATTCTACCAGCAGACACCCCCACCAGTTTGTCGGCCGCGTGGCGATACACGTATCCCCTCTCTCGATAATCGCCAACGCGGTGGGGATGCATTCGGGGGTGGTGACGGCGGCGACTAGGGGCGGCTGGCCGGATGGTTGGCTGGCCGCTAAGGGGTTGCGTCGCGACGCCGCCGTTGTCGTTTCTTGTGGATTCGGTCTCCCCGAAAGAGAGAAACGCTCAGTCGACGCGCGACCATCCTGCACGCGATACTTACATCGTATCGTTGCTGCTATCCCCGTGTAAGAGACACCTGCCGATCGAAGGGACGCGTAATAACGCGCAAGCAACGAAAAGGACGTGAGAGGTAATTGGGGAGTATCGTACCCGTGATTTAATTTAATTGGTTTTGTTGATTCGAAAGGGTGTGCCGAAATATTGATCCTCAAATGTAAGACAGAAAAATTTCTCTTTAACAATGAATATTATTGAATATACGTAATATTACGCTTTCGAGTGAATGAATATTTTATTCAATATTGATGACAAATATGACGAAATCTTCTTGAAAAAGAGATTGAGAAAAAATAGGAAAATATGAATTTATATATCTTATTTGCTGCAACAATGACATAACTAAAAAGTTGTCACTTTTGAGTTGTTTGCAGAAAAAGAACGGAAACAAAGAAAAAGAACTTACTTTAACAGAACATACTTTCGTTCTCTAATCTTATTACACCAAAATTGTATTTTAAAATTAATAATTTAAACATTAATGATTCAAAACAAAATTTTAATGATTCAAAACATTGAAACTCATTTTTAGGAAACTTTGCCTTTTTTGAATTGTGTTGTTGTTGCAGTGATATGTGTATATCAATATTTGAACAATTATTAAAATGGCTGTGATGTTCGATGAAAACCATTTATTACATTCCGGCTCATCCGATACATTTATAATTCTTTATTTGAATCCTCTTGTGTCTGATGGATGGAGATTAACAATTCATATATACATATTGTTCATTTGCATATAGCTTTTTGTTATGCAAATTCATTGTGCGGTATGAGTCATCCTCACGATTGGTACGCGAACGTGACATTGCGAGTTACGACTAGTCGTAGATTAGACTTTCTTCATTATGCTGGTTCACCCTCGACCGATCATGCAATGGAAACGCGAAAAATCACAGCGGGCGTGTGCGATCACTTTTCTCCGATAATTAAGATTAAACAGAAATTTACCTCTCTACGTAAAAATACAGAACTTTTCGCAAGGTTTGCTGGCGCACTTCCTGATGATCAAGTCCGAAACGAGTTTTCATAAAGATATAGCTCGTTAGAATTAATCAGAGAGGAAGATTATTTTATTATTTTATCTTTTTTTACAATAACTTTTATAAAATCGATAATATTATGTATTAATCTGAACTTCGCCAAATTGTCGCTAGTTTATATCAGTAAATATATTGTAAATTATTAGAAGAAACGCGATTGGCCGTTTTCTCTGATAAAATCTTTGAACGTTAATTGCACGAAAGTTTCCACTTTTGATTTACGATGAATTCACGGCCACCATTCTCAAGGATCATCGGATCTTACACGTAACGCCAGAAACCGTTTCGTGTCCCGTAAGCCATCGCGAGTGAAGTAAGAGAATATCTAACTATGTCGGTACCGATTTCCGCGACTTGTTGAGATGGGCGTCGCGTGACGCAATCGTTCTTCACTTTGAGCGCGTCTCCTCCCACAGAGCAGAGATATCTCCGTTCGCATTGGACACACAAGACGACTTCCTCGAGCGAGTTTTGATTCAAAGACTTTCGCGTGGCGGTTCATGGAATTTGACGAAATTGATAGAATTTGATGGAATTTATGGATTCCACTATCAAGTTCAACATTAAAGATATTAATATTACACAGTCACGAAACTAATTGTCCGGACAATTACTTTTACCTCAGATTTCTCTATTTTCCTTGATCCTAGAAATGTTCTTTTAAAGTATTTTCGTATGTGTTTTTCCATGATTTTTTTCGCGGAAAATCTTGGAAGAATAATAATTTACATTGATATTTATTCTAATTCATTGATACTTATTTTTATGCTAATTAAAATGTATTGAACTTAACCCTTACAATACCATGTGAAACGACATCTTATCCGTACAAACAAGGATATTTCGAGTCCGATCACTGTTTCATCTATTTAAAGTAATTCAAAAAATTTATAAAAATTTATGAATATACTTTTGTAGAACAAATGTTTGTACTTCATTTTGGAAAAAGATAAAATGTAATGAAATTTAATTACCGAAAATTAATCAAAGATTGGATAAAAACCTCACTTGATTTAAAAAATTGTAACTTTTTATAATAAATGCATATAGAAAAATGACTCTAGGTCTAGTTAAAATATAAAGCTTTGAAAAAAAATACGCGAACTCCAAATTCTTCAAAAAGTATAGTTATTTGGACACATGAAAATAAATGATTTTTAATAAGAGAAAAGAGGAAAAATCGAATAGTACGCATTTTTTTGCACAAAATCTTCATCACCAGATTCTTCTCTGAGAGACTCGACGTTGTTTTGTTTGCTCATAATTTAAGGCAATTCGACGCCTCGACTCTACTCTTTAAATCTATTTTTTCTAAAATAAATGATTTTTTTTAGAGAAATTATTTTTAAATAGACATTTAAATAAAAATAGACATTCGGATATTAATTTAAAATAGAAATAGAATATTTACAATGATTTTTGCAAAATTTTTACTTTTCACAAAAGGCTGATGTTCAGTACAAATGGAGATCACTAAAGTCCGATACAAAAGTCAACTCGATGTTCACAAGGAAATTGATGGTTTCGGTCGCTCTACCATACAAAGATTTTCCCAATTATGAAGATTTTGAAGGAGAGGATAAGGAATGGGGGATCTTTCAAAGTTACGAGAAATTTTCATGGATAGAAATTGAACGGACTCGAAATACCTTTCTTTATACGGAACGAGTTAATCGCAATTTTACAGATGGCTGTCCGAACAATTAGTTCCGTGAATGTATATTTGCGCTGCCACTTTCTAATTTCTGAAAAAAAAAAAATACTTCATATTACAATACATATTATAATATTAATAACTCAATGAATTTAAATTATAGATGATAATTGAGAGAAAAGCCTTAAGCTATACGCGTAACGACATTGTCACGCGTTTTAATAACTGATGTTACCGTCTGACGCGGACAGGGATAACGGGATGAAGCGATAGTAGAAACAATCAACATTGTCAGACTGGCGACTGGCGAGTGAATTACGTAGGAAATTGCGCGATACCGTTTTGCAAATTGAATTTTCAGGCAGATACGATACGCCACGGTGTCTGAAAGTGGGCAGGCCGATTCAGGCAAACCCGACAAGTTCGGATAAAGTGGCTTTAGCGTGGCGCGTTTCCTTTGTCCCGTCGTACCGGCTCTCCGACCACGGGGAACGCCTTTCCTTCCACCCACAAAGATTTACGATGTCTATGGGGAAGAACTTTGATAATACTCGCGCCGGAGCGTTATAGGGCTGGGGATCTCTCGCAGGGATGTCTGGCGTTTTCCTCGAACGAAACGCACGACAGTGCGAAAGCGAAAGAAGTATCGTCAAGAGACCCGGAGCTTTCGTGATATCACCCCGGAAAAAAACAGCGAAATAACACGTGGCAGTTTTACTGCGGAGCTCTTAACACGAGCGTCGTTTCTTGCCAGGTGGAAATAAAAGACCGTCCTGGATTATCGGGGTTACTTTTATTGTTCTCACGATTTCTCATGATTAGAATACCTTCATCTCTCCAAATGAACTTAATGTAACCAAGAGGAGTATATTAAAAGAAGGTATTAATATAAAAGAACACAGAAAAAAATGACGCCATCGATCATTTCGTCGACGTGATCAGTTTGATTGCTAGTCCAATTTGTCTTCGCGTTTTAAGTTTATTATCTTTTTCTCGGATAAAAAGTAAATAATATTCTGCAAATATCTGTTTGATATATTTATGCGTCTAATACATCGTGGACTACTTTACGAGAGCGTAAATTATCCGGTGGTATAAAATCGTCGTGCAGCTATCGCAGCCGTGTATATAATTTATATACCTGTTGGGCAACTAACGTTAATAAGTGGATAGTGCGACGTTAATTCCGTCGCGGAAGAATACGGCGAAACTGGTTACGGTACTGACATTTGAATATTCGCGCAGTAGGACGGGTTTGCATTTTTTAGCTAGCTCCATAAGTTTGCCACTAGATTTCAAAGAATTAATTACACAGCTTACTTTCAAGCCTCGTATAGTACACGTGGATGTAATATCGACGTGGAATCTAGGCTCAGGTTAGATTGGAATCTAATCTCCGTTTCCTAATTTAACACTTTGATCGCCACGTTACTCAAATCTGGTTGACGATTATGTTTTCGTGGGGACAGTTGGATGACGCTTTTCTTCGTCCAGTTAAACAGGATTTTACAAGTAATTTGCAACAATTTTATTTTTTAATAACACAAGTATTTAATAATAATAACATATGTAAGTATAAATATAAATATAAATAAGCAAAATATTATTTTAATAAAAATACATAACATTATATTACTTCTTATACCCATTACTCGAATTTATTCCATGACAAGTAATGATCTGCTAAAATAAAATTGTATAGAGAATAAGAATTAAAAGTGAGAAAAATTAGTTTTTTAAAACAATTACACACACACACACACACACACACACACACACACACACACACAAAATTACAGTATAAAAATAAATAGATTAATTATGTAGCACATATACGTTGCGATGAAACTTGAATTTGGGCCCTGCAAGAAATTCGATTTTCGATGGGCAACGTGTTAATAACCGCGATTTTGAGCGATGCGACGAGGCGCATCATGTGACGCGTCGAAACAGCGAGATAAAAGCGAGATAAATATCTTCGTAGAAAAGTTTTTGTACTGTTGGATGAACGGATTTGCGCGAATCAATCGAAATTATACATAAAACGTGGCCCCTTGACAAATATCACCGTGAAACGTTCTCACGCTTAAGCTATATTTTCACATGATTCAGTACAGTAACAACAGTGCATCTCCGATGTGCAACCCGTGGTAACTCTGCAATATCTTCGTAAAAGCTGCGTGCGTGCGAATTGTGCAAGCGGCGTAGTAGTTTCGATCGCTCCTTTTCGTGCGTGGAGAGTTTCTTTGCCCATTAGGGACACGCGAGCCATTAGGTTATATCGGACAGCGCAGGCAACTATCTGAAAGTTAGCTCGAGAATTATTCTCAAAAATTTCTCCTGTCTGATTCTAACTCTTGATTTTCCATTTTTTCTTTTTTAGACTTCCTCGAAGTTCGTTGACCCCCACTTCTGTTTCTCTCGCTCTAATGGCGCGTCTTCGCATAAATAGAAATGGGAATGATATTAACTATTGTAGACCGTCGCGGGCCATTGGTCGTTCCTAATAAATAATGATTGAATAATTGATCTTCCAGTCTTTCGAGAGCAACCACGTCACCTCGCTCAATTCCGCATGTCCAGCTTTTGGAATCAATTCTCTGAATATTGCTCCGCAACCCGGAGAACTTTATTAATCATATAACTCGCACAACTCGAGTTTATCATTGTTGATTAATCGTGCTATAGGAGGAGCTTTGTTTGCGACAACACAAATGAGCAAAATTAAGATATCATTAATATGCAGGATGTTGTTTGTTCTCCCTTATTGAAAGAAAAAGATAATTCTAATTTTGCCTAATTAATATTGCGTAATAAAACTTGCATTTTGATCGTGTACTGTGTCCAAGGCAGCTTACACTTTTATTTCTGTTTATCGTGTAGAGTATAATTTATTTGCTATCGCAGCTTCTCTCTCACCGGCTTTATCGTTTGTTTGCGAAAAACGCTTGCCGGAATAGCCAGTCATCGATCCTTCGTTGACGGCAAATGTACTCTGTCGTATTTTTAGACGACGCTTCAGGCAGGTGGGAGATGCTGGAGACGAGTCTATTTCCGAATACTTCGAATTCCGCGGATACCTTGGATAGCTGACAGTCGGACAGCTAGATGAACGTCACTCTCCGACATATGAGATGGTTATTTCCGCTGACGAAATTATCGATTTCTATCAATCTCGTTAAGTTGTTAAATCGTCTGCAAAATGCGATAAATTAGAGCGATCGTTTTTGCCGCAGTAAAATATTCAAATTGGCAATAGCATAATTACGACGTGCAAATTTTAATAATTATCGAGAGCTCCTTTTTACAAAATGCCTCAATCTATATACTATTAATCTCTTTTTCAATTTGTTTACAATCTAGAACGTTATTCGGTGATATTAATTAAAAATGTATATATTGTATTTTTCAAATAATGGGTTAGCAGAAGCGAGATTTCATTTGTAAATTAAATTACCATTTCACTATTTACATTGCCTTGACGTGTGCATTCGTCTCGATATGGCCGCTTTGCTATTTCGATACGAGCACGTCCGTTCGTCCTGTAAATGTGCGAAATGCATGTAGTTACGTATACCACACCCTATTAAATTCACACATCGTTCGCATGTGACCTTTCGATGAAAATTCTGCGACATGCGATGAGAGAATTCCGAGTTTTTGGAACGTCGTGTTTATTATCATTTAATTATCATTAATTATTAAGTACATATAAAGCATGATCGCGAGCTAGAGGACGTGAGATCGCACACGAGGCAGCAATTCGTTCAATTATATAATTAACATTTTATATCAAAATACATTTTGTGCTCGACGACGCTTGTCGCGTAGATTAATGAGCACTGATCGCGTCCGAACACAGAATTTAATTGTCCGCAAACGCCATTAACGAAATTAATCTAGATGACTCTTGGCTGCGTTTAACCACTGACCGAAACGTTTTATTAAAATTCTAGCCATATCCCGTTACCGAGTGTATAACGTTTATCACTTTAACCATCTTATTATCACGAGTCGCTTTGAATGATAAAATTTTCTCTCCGTTAATACGCGCCGGCTGGACTTCTATTAGTCGGTGAAACATACGTGAATTGAGATAAATGAGATGCACGTTTATTATTGAATAAAACACCATCGATTAATTCAACGTGGGTTCTACAGACTTCGTTAGTAATTTATTGTTGAATACGAATCAATGCGTCGTTTCATTCATAACACTTAATTCGCGCTGATATTTCATCTAGCACGGTAAAATTTACTCCGGATAGTTTACCCATTGGCCACAGTGTATCGCGTGTTACGGGTTGCTGGCGGGATTCCAAAAATGTCGGCGCGTTATGAATTTCAACGCGACCGGAAACGCACGTACAGGTGCAAAAGCTCGCGTCTGAGTGCCGTTTAATGGAGAACCGAGAGCTCGAATGGATATCCTGCGGCGAACGACAAGTTTAAATGAATCTGTCTGTTGCAAACAATACTGTCCTTGTCCCGATGTGTACGTGCTCGCTTGTGTCTCTCTCTCTCTCTTCCCCTCCCTCCCGCTCCTCTCTGTCTCGATGATACCCGGAGAATCTGACACTGCTACCGCGGATTTCTATGGGCCAGTTTCCATGAATCCTATCGGCGGTCGACAGACAGTCGCGAACACGTCAGACAATGCGCTCTCGTAGCCGCGCGACGGCTGTCAGGATACCGTGCGCGGTTATGTCGGACATGTCTGAGCGGTGAAATTACTTTTTCGAGCGAGAGAACGCGATATCTATGTCGTCGCAATGATGGACTCTTTCAGGGCCAAACCCTCCGTGCGTAAAAGTTAATGTAGCAGCTGTTTCCAACTGTTTGTGCGATACTTTTTCTGAAATCGAGCTTAATAACGTAATATAAACGTTATTAGTTCCCCCCTCTCTCTTTCTCTTTCCCTTTCCCTCCTTTCTCGCACAGCAACATGAAACGAAATGGTAAGCAATTAGCAACAGATTCTGCTATGTTCAAATATTAGTTTACATACGACACACAGCGATTGCTGACGAGAGCAACCTTAATTAGTACGCCTAATAATCTGAATTTCGCACAGAAAATGGAGAAATTTTCGCTCCTATTATCCCCGAGTATAATTGTTAATCGTGCAGAAACCACGTTGAATACATTTTATCGCGGATACTAGCGGATGTTTTTTTGTTTTAATCATTGTTTTGCGGCACTTTCGACAATTATCAGGCGAACTTGTTGCGACGGCCGCCGTAGTACTTAAAAAAAAACGGTAGTAAAACCAGTAATTCTCGTAACGCCGGCGGCAATCATCGCGCTTTGTTCCAGTCGTCGGCGTTCAGGCCAAACGCTTTTTTTCAACGCGCCGCGAAAATTCGATAAAGGCGGACATCGTGTACACATGTGCTGTGTCGGCGCGACTATGTATTTGTATCCATATTGGACCTCCCCGGGAGGGGTGCACGTGCACCGTCGCGTCATATATATATCCACATGCGTACACGTGCATTATACAAGGTGTCTCAAAACTGACGATAAATATTTTAATGAGAGATTCTTTGGAATATTTTAAGACGAAAATTCTACAAAAATGTCGAAGTTATATTAGTTTTCAAATGGGAAGAGTTTAAACATTACGAACAACGTTAGAATTTCGCTCAGAAACAATAAGATATTTAGTGATGAAGATGCATGAACATCTTTGACAGTAATGAAATTATTGTATACATACAATAAGGCTTTATTTAAGAAACTGTTTCTCCGTACAAATTTATTATAAAGATAGTTTCTACTCAATAGTTTAATATGATATGTGTCAGCTGTCAAAGTATCATTATCATGTTTATTTGGTTTATATGATAAATTTTTTCATAAGATTGGCCGATAAAACATTCTTTGTCACTATTAGAAAATAAATATGTCGTCAATATAGAATATGCATATACTGATTATAACAAATTAATAATAAAAAATAATAATTATAACAAATTAATTATGGAGAAATTGTTTTTTAATGAAACTCTTATTGCACGATAATTTCATTACTGTCAAAGTTCATGATAGCACTTTTATCACTAAGCACTTTGCCATCTCTGCGTGCAAAATTCTAGCCTTATCATTGGTAATCTTTAAACTCTTCTCATTTGAAAACTATTATAGCTTCGACAATATTATGGCATCGACATTTTCATAGAATTTTTGTCTTAAAATATTATAAAGAATTTAAAATATTTCATTTATCATTAAATATATTTGTTGTTAGTTTTTGGGACACTCAGTACAATGCTGCACTGTAAATCCAAATGTCTAATTTTTACACACTTAATGTGCAAAATCATGTCTTTTTACTGAAATTGGCAAGTATGAATATTTCGAGTATATATATATATATATATATGTTCTTGAAGCGTATGTCATATGCGTACAAATGTATAAAAAGTGACTCTATATTATACACTTTTATATATTTAAATAAAAATGTTATATACTTAAGTACGAAAAAATTGGTATGAAAAAAATTGTATGTATTTTACACACTTAAATATGTAAAAATTAAGTATGTAAAAAAATACACTTGGATTTGCGTATGCGCGTTTCATGAGGGAAGAGGAATACACGAATCCCGGTTATATCGGAATATACGCCGACTAGGACTGCGTCTACTTTTCGTCCGGTCGAATATTTAGCGCATCGGTGAAGTTAAACAATCTTCGCTCCGCTGCTCCGAGGCGTCTGAAAGCATCTGCGTAACGAGTAGTAGTTCGTAAACAGTTAGAGACTTGCGAGCGCAGTTGGAAGATTGTACAACTAGAGACACGTCAAACGAACGTAACTGTTTCATTTCTGCGAGACAGATGCAACGAAGATAGACAATCAAACAAAATCATCTGTTCCGACGATCGTTACCACTGGATAGCTAGTTTGTTTCGCTATTACGTAATTACGCTTAATTAATGAGGAATGGATTAATGACATTGATGCATCGAGATCTCACATAGCGAAGGAGATGGATAGTCTATAACATGACCGATCGGAATTCCTGTGCTCGAACAAAAAGGAAAAGAGAAAATGGAGTTGTCCAGATCCATGATGTTTTGATACGACGGCTTCATCTTTTCTTGCTCGATGTGATCGTAAATCGTCTCTGCGGCGAGTTTTCAATATCTTCATGTGATACACCACTGTAATATCTTCTTGTCCAATGTATCGTAAATCAAACACGAGTGCTCTTGTCGTTCGCTGCATGTGAAGCGAAATATCGTTCGGGCTCTTCCAGACGGAACGCTCCTCAAAGAAATCGCGACTTCGAATTCCTTTCGCAAGTATTGCGAACAAGAAACAAATAAGAGATCATTAGTGTTGTAATCTCTCTCACTTATGTATACGCGATATTACAAAAGCGAACTTTCCAAGAAACCTTGCTTTACAGTACAACTTCGTTTTTTAATGAATCGTTATTACACGTTATTTAACGAATCTTGAATTCTTAATGAAGTCATGCTCGTCGAAATGTATCATTTCAGCAATGAGATGCGAATCGAGCGAGACGGAAATTTCGTGGAACTGAAAGTCATGCAAACGCGAAAAGCGGAGTAGCGTAATGCTCGCTGAGACGAGAGAGTATTTCTTGCCGAAATATTTGTCTAAATTTTCGTCGTCTCTGCCGTGTTGTCCTTGCAGTTGCCGATTGCACCGACAAGAAACTCGCCCGATTTCGTTCTGCAAAACAACGAACGCGCGGAAACTTTATGCGCTCTGCTTTACGAACTGGAACCGACCTTCGCCCAAATCCTTCGTCGACGTCCTATTCGTCGCGAATAAGGACTACGCTGCTCGAGGGCAATGCAGTTAATGGAAAATTCTGCGAGACGATGTTTCCCAAAGTGAATCAACGAACTCTTCCCGCGACGAAATCACGTAGAGTTATCTTGTTTCTGTATTGCGATATGAATTTATGTAATATTTATTAGAACGAAAAAAGATGTTCTGATCTTAATAATTAGTTTGGTAACTCGGAAAAGAGAGACTCGCAATCAACTTATAATGACCAATATTTATATTAAATATTACATAGATAGACGATAGATTAAATACATAGAGAAAGACGAAAAGTATCAAGAGACGAATAGAATCAAATAAAATATATATTTGATTATCTCATTTCATTTGCTACGCGCGGTGACGCGTATCGATAAATTTAATTGATTCCTTTTTCTACAGTCGATTTCAATTCAATTAATTGGAAAAGTTACCGCGATTGAATCCCAACTGATGCACGAACGAAAACGCACTCGATCATGACCAATAATCTCTATTTTTCTTTCTTTTTTTAATAATCAAGCCAACAATCTCCTCTTTTTTAATAGTATAATCGGCTCGTTATTTTTGCTCCAATTTGAAATTAACGATATTATCTAGTTTGAATTCTATTTGCTGTGATTTTCAGTGAAAAATTTAAATATGGCTATCGTAAATTAGAAAATAATAAGATTTCTAATAATAATAATAGAAAATAATTTTAATTATCGAGATTTGATACAATTTTCTGTGATTATGTTAACATTCGCACTTGCAACTTATTGGTGCCTCGAGAGACACGAATGAATCGATTGGTCGTTTCTGGGTGATAAAAACACGGTGAATCAAACGGTGACACCAAAACCGATTACGTAACTGGATGTCCAGAATTGTACAGCAGGCGCAAATATCTTTGACTCTATCCGTTAGAAATTTCTGTTACAGTTTCCCGGTTAAAGAATTTATCTCATTGTATCGTATACACTATATTGTTTTCCTGGCGCAGAATCACGTCAATGTTCTTAACGAAGAGCGCGAAGCGAATATCACGGTAATTGTAGTGCAAGAGGCGACTGGGATTCACGCGCGACCCAATTCGATTACAAGGCGATGTATGCTGGTCGCAATTATTGCCGTGGCGCTAACCGCGTTACGTCGTGCGTTAGACCGAGAGGCCCCACCTGCCGTGAGACATCCGGCCAATCCTGCATCGGCCAATCAGCTCGACCGAGTTCGAATAACTATTCCAATTAACAGTAAATACGTACGGTACACGAGTCAACGAGTCTTCCGAGAAGGACATTTTCTTGTAATGACTTTTCGTTACAATTGCCTGAATTGTACCGCTTGCGTCATTAACTCTTCAGATAAATATGCGTATTGACAGCCTCATCCACATAAATTGACAGTCAATGCGTTGCCTACTTCGCTTGAATACATTGTCACGATGCTCAAGTATTTTGGCATATTCCCTCATCGATATTTCGTCACATGGAAAAAACGGTTTTGTTGAAAGATCTGTTTTAGGTAGGTAGATCAGAAAAGTAATTTTGTTGAATTGTTGAACTATCAAAATAATTATGTAAAACGCTCAAACTAACTGATAGAATATCAAAATTTTTTGCAGCATTGCTTATTGTTTTTAAGATTCCAACAAAATTATTTTCAGATATGTATCCAGCAAAATTTTAGATTCCTGAGAAAAATTGTTCTTTTCATTTTTTCAGAAATTAAAATGACTTTAGTTAATTAATTAAATTAATAAAATATCGATCATATATGGTCGAGGTTTTGTAATAGGCCTGATAATATTTTTTATATAATTTTAATTTTAAACATTTTTTCAGTTCATAACTGCGCACCGATTACTATCGGACTTGAAACGCAATCCTATAAATTGAAGCTAGAATAATATCACAAATTAATAATGCTATCATTATCTAAAACAGTGTGAAGAATTTTATTGTGAAAAATATTATTTCAGGGTTTGAATCTGGAAATTCCCTGCTTATTCGGTGAGGGCATTTTTTCCAATTTGATCATCGAGGTGATAATATTTATCGCACGCGCTTCTAATATAGTGGATAAATATAGCGAATTTTATATAATATATTTCTGAAATATTTAAAAAATCCCCCCCGAGAATAATTTACACACGATTTAACTGTAAATGTGGTCATAAAATCGTATAGTAATACAAGTGACAGGGAGTATCACGTAATAATACACAAATATAGTAGTACAAGAGACAAGGATATGAGCTCCATATATCAGACCGAAGGATAGAGAGAAAGAGGGACGAAGCTAAAACAGTACTTTAAACAATTTATCGGCGGTGGCTTAGATCAACGTAATGGAAGGTTACATCCCTCGTATGCAATATGTGGTAAACGATGTTTACAATGAAAATCGCGGTTTGCGGAGATCCGATCGACGTTACACAAACCAAAGAGAAAGAGGGATGGCTACCATGTTAAAAGATGGCGGGAGGGGAGAGAGAGGGAGAGAAGATGAATAGCCGCAGTTCGCTGCACCTGACTATTTATAACAAATCGATAGATGCCGGCAGCCGGTGCGTTCCTCACGTACAATACTTCTCTTATTTGCAAAGATGATGTTCGCGTTTCGAACGCGCTTTTAAACGCGATTGATCTTAGATGTAACAAGCATTCTGATTTCCGTTATAATTCGATTGTCAACAAATGATTTCTTTATCGTGATAATCCTTCGATGTTTAAAATAACAATTTTAAAATAACAGTTATAGCATTTTCATGAAATTGCATCAGATTTGCGTAAGAGAAACATATTGCACTCAATGATCCAAGATCGTGCAATTTAATCACGATCGATGATTCACTATGTTAGTTCTGATGATATAAAAAGCTACACTCAAGTCTCCATGTTATCGCCGCGACGCATTAGTCACCGAAGGCCATTAGCAAGAAAAAATAATCATTTTACACTAATTACTAATTAACTGTTGTTACCGTTGACCGCAAAATTCTTGTTGACTTTACATTACACGTATTACATTCGTATTATCTTCAGATATTCTATAAGTAGCAACAGTCTTTTTGAATATTATAAACATCGTTTGTCACACGTTGCATACGAAGGATGTAATGACTTCCATTACGACGAACGCGTAGTGTAGTGTAAAAATTCGTAAATTGTATGCATAAGTTTGTTGTGTATAATGTATATCGGAAAAGTAAACGAAAGAGATTATTTAGTATACAAAGACAGATATTCTTTCGATATTAACGGAGAATTGTTTTCGTACAAATTCCAATTTGTGGTATTGTAAACAATCACGCAATACTAACTGCTACATCTGCGGTTTTGCTGTTGTCTTCCATTACGCGGTGGGTTCGCCTAATGAAATTAGCGGGAGAAAGTCCGAGAAACTTTTTCGATCATTCGATCGCATTTCGGTTATACCAGGTTTTTTACGGAACTCACAACCCGCGCGATATTCTCACGGTACACTGAGTTGGTCCACAGCTGCCGGAAATGAAATTAGTCTTTCTTTGCGAAGCAGTAAATCGTCTGTTGTGTGTGTTTTGAATCAGACGAAATCGAGCCGAATTTTTTGGATCCTCAATGTTGAAGTCGAAGCGCAATTTATTACGTGACAACCGTTGCAATTTCTACATGTATTTGGTGAAAGACTATCTGTTTATGATCTTATTAATCTTAGAAAAGCGAAAAATTACGAATTCACTATAACAGGTGTCTTTACTTCAAGCGAGGCACATCGAAGTAGAAAATTCTTTTTCAAGCAAAATTTATTTTAAATTTTGAGGAAATATTCTCCGGTTCTCTAAGAGAGTTATAAAAAATTTGAAGGTCTCTCCATCCACCAGGCGCACGATTTCCTCACGTTTGTTGTTGACACATTCGTCGTAACGAATCAAACGCGGTATTTTAGCTCGGTCAATCAAAGTGGACGATTCGAGTCATGCGGTAAAACGAGGAGTAGTGAGGTCGGCGCATTTTTGAAAGATCATCTTGCTCGTTCCGCGTGCTTACGGTGCGCGGTAAACATTCGACATGTTCGCCGCGATGGTGCTGCACAAGCATAACAAACACAACAATGGGAACCACTCGAATCATCACGCAAGCAACAACAACTCTACTACCAATTCTACCAGCAATCACCTCAACAACAACAATCACATCAATAACAACGTCAACAACGTGAACCAGGCGTTCAGCACGAGGGCGGTAAGTGGAATTGTACTTTCGTCGAAATTTTATATCCGATGTTCCTTCGTTTAACATTCTCATTAAAATAATATCTCGTAATGCAAAGAGAGAGTTTCGCACTGTACCAAATACTTTGGATATCATTTGTAATTTTCAATGATAAAGTTGGAACTTACTTAAGTTTCGCAAAAAAGAAGTAAGTCTCACCGTTTGACAACATATATCCGTTTGAGGCAGAGGCAAAGAGATAGGCTCGCTTTTCAATTCGATCAAGTACTTTTTTATGAAAGAAGTAACGCGATTATTTGCGCGATCGTGCAGAAGCAGCGAGTCGCGAGTCGTTAGATGCAAATTTCGCGTCTTTCAACGGGACCATATTTCTCAGAGCGAATCGTCCCGTGGGTACCGGCTTTCGCAGGCTTCGACAAGATTTAGAAGGATTTTTATCAGCCGAGCGAAAAGGCTCGGCGGGATGCTCCTTTCGGTCGCGCGAAAGGACGAGGAGAAAAGAAAATTTTTCCGCTTGGAGGAAAATCACGTTTACGGCGCAAAGGATGAATCTTATCTTTCGCGTCGCAGAAACGATCCTGAGAAAACGCGACGATTTCGCTGACATCGCGGACGACTTTACCGAACGTGGCAGTGGTCGCGAATTTAGTTTCATCCTATTTTTTTCTTTCCTTTTGTCATTCTTCCACTCCATTTGCTCTCGTCTTATCTGTGTGATATTCATTTTCCTGATTTCGTTAAAAATAGTTACGCTTGAAAGATCTTCCTTATGTCACGGCACAAATTAATTCTTTTTTTATCTGTTTTATCGCTTTTTCAAATTCTTTGTAGAATATTCGTCGTTATAAGAAGATATTTAAGATTATACATATTTATTATACATATTTTCAAAACAATGAAAAAATTGCAGATTATTCTAAATTGCATTTAAAAGTAATACAAAAAATTTTAATGGCGATTGAGATTCTGAATAAAAAATTATTTCAATAAGTAAAAGTGCGTGCTCTAATGGAAATATAAATAACAAATAATGATAAAAATCTTAATTTTTTGTATAAGTACTCTAAGTATTCACGATGATTTAAGCGATGATTTAAAGTTTTATTGCGATGCAGTTATTAGTTGTTCTGTAACTAAATAAATAAATTTTATTTATCTATCTATAGAACAATTAACGTTTGCATCTCAATAAAACTAAAAATAAATCATATTGAATACTTATACAAAAATAATTAAGATTTTTGTTTTTTAAAATAATTTAATTTTTAATAACAAAAAATAAATTATAAAAATGTGTTGTCAAATAAAAATATAATGTTGTTCAACTTATATATATATATATATATATATATATATATATATGATTTATTGAAAGTATAAATATTAACACATTTCCAATTTCAATTTACTTTGCAAAGATTATATGAGTAATATCTTAAAACATACTCTGATCAAATAATGTTAAGAAAAAATTTTCATTAAACAGTAATCCTCTTTTAATTTGAGACAGTTGTACGGAAGACTCGCCAGGAATGATAAATTGGAAACTGAAAATTTAAACTGGATTGTAAACGCGACGCTGTGGTTAAATATAAATGCCATCGTACACAGTATTACCTGACGTAGAACACGGAGGATTATATCGGTTTAATATTTTAGTATCTCTCCCCGCGAATCTTCTATTTCATGCGGTTCGTTAAAGTGGCGCAAGGTATTTCAGTTTCAATTTCCCAGGATACACTCGACTGAAAGATTGGAAATTGAGAATTCAGTGAATGGTTGATACCGAAACATTTCGAAATATGATCGCGGGAATCGACACGATGTAACGCGATGTGACAGAATTTGTTTTATAGAAGCGGTAAAGCGTGGTGAGCCTCAACGGGAAATAGGATTCGTCCTGTTTCGCAAATCTATTTTTTGAGAGTCGATATTGATTTTCGGTATTTATATTCTTGCACAGTCGCTGTTGCTTTTGTCCAACGCAAAATTGTTTTTACTGAGATTGTTTCTTGCCAATTGCAAATTCTTTTTTTTAATTTGTTAATTAGGATTTGGTGGAAATTAAAATTTTATCATTCTGTTTTGCCACATTCTTGTTACAATTTTCATAAAGTAAAATGATAAACATCTAACAATATGCGGTCTCCATTCAGAATATCTGCTTTTATTCCTAACTTTCGCCATTTTATTTTTGAATTACGATCGAGGTTTATTATTCTACGGTGCGATCTGCATCCCGTTTACCATTCAGCGGGCAGTTATTTAGTTTATTTTTTGAGTAGGTAGGGGATAGAGGACTACGAATGAGTTAATTGCATCTGTCCACCCTTTCTCATACCAAGTCAGAACTCTGAGGGGGGTTGTATGCAAATGAAGTAGCGAGATTAAATCCTTTGTGCTATTCGATCCTGATAACGAACATGTTAAAGGATTCGCTATAAATTAACAACTAAATTAAACCGTTCATCGCCTTTACAGCCTTTTGTAACTCTTCGTCTTCCTGTTCGTCATCCGCCTTGTGTCTCGATCAATCGGCGAGACGTCTGGGTTTTCCGAATATTTTATTTACGGAAGATTTCGTTTTTGAACATGTGATACGATACTATTGCAATAATTTGAGACAAATTTTAAGACTTGCAATAAAAATTAGTGTAATATCGACAATAAGAAATTATCAAAAGCAGATCATTTATTTTTCTATTATTATAATTGCAGCAATTAAAGTAAAATTTGTTATTATTACGATGCAGTCGTAATGTGGTTTCGCGCAGTTATTTGATTTCTCTTTGGAAGATGGAATGTAAGTAGCTAAATAAACTTTGCCCCCCAAAAAACAAGGTTTTCACGTTCTACTATCCCTTAACCGCGTTTGAGGGGTGAAAGCGCTATTATATGATAAAAGACAAAGGCAGTTAAATATCAAGGTGAAGTGGAGTATAACTCGTTTATGGACAGAGAGAGAGAGAGA
>JANQDE010000013.1:228924-240740 GCA_037157785.1 Cephalotes varians | reverse complement strand
ACACACACACACACACACACACACACACACACACACACACAATTTTCTTTATAATACATATTAGAAATTCGGACTAAATTTTTACGCATATATGTGCTATACGACCTATCGATTCTTTTTCCGTGTAATTTCTTTTTCATCGAATTGAAGACATTCGAATTACTATACAAAATTATTCATTCTCCAGCTTTTGTATTAACGATTTTATGTCGAACATCGCATCGAGGAAGAGTCGAGCGTGTTTGCAAAACATTGATGCGTTCCATTAACGCGTCGGCGAAGCGAGACGGATCCATTGGTCCGAAAATTTACCCTCTCGCCGATGCTTACCGGAGGGATGATGTTACCCCAGGGGGGAAACCCGGGCGACCGCATCTCACCCGCGTTGCCAAGGTTATGCTTGGACAATCAATGGACCCGGCTGTAATCAGCGCGATTATAAACGGTGTTCGCTTAACGTGCCGTCAGTCGCCATCATTAATGCCCGACAAATTGGCCGGCCATGCCGCTTTTGCAAATAACTAGCGCGCCGATGGGAAAAACGCCGTCGACGTCATTACGGCATTGATCGTCATTTCCGGGACGGAAGGTGATTACCAGCAGTATCAGCACGGGACAACAGCAGCTGGTCGACAATTTCGAGAATGACTTCGAGCTCGTTCGCTATTCGCGTAATTAGCTCGCGAATTAGTTCGTATATGGCACATTATCTTCCACGCTTTTAATCACGCTGTCGTTCGTTGAATACTTGACGCAAATGATTTTGTCCGTATCGCTTGCCTCGACTTAATTACGGGTTTATCATATTTATACAGCGCACGTTGAAATAATTAAATGCAGAGTAAAGATACGTCGTGCGCTAAATAATGCGAGATAAAAATATCAAGTTTAATTCATGATACGATACTTTGCTCTGTCGTAGGATAATAAAACAGACGACGATGCGGGTCATGGCAATTATTTTATGACTGTCATAACGGTTTTCTTTTCGGTTCTTCTCGGTTTTATACAGACATAAACGAAGTTTCGATACGATCACGTCATCCCGCGTCGCACTTTTCTCCGTCTTCTGTTATATAGTACCGAGTCAACTCTCAAATCCATAAAATATACGAATCCTTTTCTCTACACTGCTGTATTACGAATGTCGCATAAATGTTCTTATATTGTCAGTTGTCGTCTGGCCGTCTTCTGGCATGTGTCACGAGTAGACATTTTATTTAAAATTACTAATAGATTATTGGATTTGAACATAATCTAATTTAATTTTGAAACTATAAAAAGTTATTAAAAGAGTTCAGTAATTAGAGTCATGATAATTTATAATTCGCTTAGTGATAACGGCACGAGCTATCACCATAATAAAATTGATTTAGGATTCGATTCCATGGATAAGAATCTTCCTTCTTTTGAAAGACATTTTTAGGAAGTGATGAAGTTTGCGCGAAGCTTTTTCATTTCTTTTATATATATATATATATATATATATATATATATATATATATATATATATATACACACTAAAGGGAACAAAACAATTTCGATTCAGCTTTTAATCAGTCTACCAATGTCAGTCTTTCAGCAGTAAAAAAAATTAATAAATCACCAAACTAACAGAAAACAATAAACCAATAATTGAATAATTCTAAATATAATTTCCGTAAAATCATATCATTTATTACTCATTAATTGTACTTTTTGAGAAGATTTTATTTTAATTTTTTAATTCTCTTGATTTTGATCTTTTGATCTGAAAGTTTACCTCAGTAATAGTTCTATTTAATCCTAGATAACTTTATCAGTTTTGCAAACTGTCGCTGTCAAAAAGTATGGCAACAGTTTTAATTGAAATAAGCTGTTGCTGTTGAAGAGTTGAGAGTGGCAATTGATTCTTTAAACTAAACTGTCGCTACCGAAGAGCGTGGCGATTGTTTCATTAAACTTATTAAATTGATGCAAAAAACTGTCGGTTTTTACTATTTTTAACTTTGGCCCTTTATTCTAGAATAAGATGTTCGATTGTGTTCATGTTGCATATCCGTTTTGGATCAATATATTTAAATATATTGATTTATTGAGATATTGAATAAGGTTGGTTTGTCATTTTTAAACGCAGATTCCGCTTTGTTAATCGCGCTAGTAATTTTATTCTTGGTGTTAATTTTATGATTAATTATTATTATTATTATTAAAAATGAAAAAGAAGCAATTCCGAACAATTTTTTGTACTAGTTTAAACTAGATTCTAAAGCAGCGGAAATGAATCGAAAAATGAATAAAGCATTTGACCAGAGAATTACAAATAAAATAATATATTATGTACTATTATAGGATAGTACAACGAATAATACAACGATAGTACACGTATAGTACAACGATAGTTTCAAAAATTTCATAATTTTCGTAATTTCAAATTCCAGAATCCTATGCTAATGGAATAAATAAACTTGTATCTCATTGGTAAAAATGTGTAGATTTTAATAGTTTTTATTTTAATGAAGTTAGATTAATGAAATTTATTATGAGCTCAGATATGCGCATTTGAAGGTTAAAAATCGACATTTTTTTAAATTTTTGCATCAACCTAATAATTTAAGAGAATAAGTTTCAATAAATTAACATATGCCCAGAAAGAGTAGGCCAAGTTCAAAAAAGATTAAAAAGATCAAATTAAACAGATGTTTTGTTTCTTAATAAAAATCCTTTACCTTTTTATCTAAAATCATTCCAATTTAAAAATTGAAATAAAACCTTAATTTTCTTCGATTAACTTAGAAACTTTTAATTATAATTTAATTCCAATTGAAGATAAAATTAAATATCCAAAAATCAAAATATTAAAAGAAGTGATGTAATAAAGTTTTTCTTTTTCTCTTTGATTAATTTGATTGACAAACCTTATCCAATATCTCAATAAATCAATATATTTAAATATATTGATCCAAAACGGACATCTTAATTATTAAATCTTTTGGTTCGTAACATGAGAGTGAAGTATGCGTTCGTATTCGAAAAATACATCGAATAACATGGATAAGATTCAAAACTTAATTTTAGCTTGTAAATATTTTGATTTTGTAAATCACAGATTCTTTTTTCGTCGAACGTTTAAATTGTCGATTTATTTCCTTCTCTCGTGCCTTCAGGTCCTTGTATTTCTGCCATGTTCTTTTTGCATTGATTCTTTTCATTTTAGAACTTTTTTTATAATTTCTGTATTTGATATGTAATTACTTATTATTAGATGTTCTCTGTATTCATCCGCATTTATATTCTACGCAAACTGTACCAAAGAATACACTATTTATGCCGTACGTATTATATCATGAAACTATGGGCGGAATCATCGTAACGGCGAGTCGGTAAACTGTTAAAACCGAAGGGATATGCAGAGATTGGCACGTTGTAAACGGAGTATGCCGATATGTTTGTCATTCGGATAGTATACATTCGATATTACAATCGATCATCGCCCGGACACAAAGCTCACTCGAACGTGTCTCGCTATAGTCGAGCTTTGGATTGTTTCGAAAGAGAGACAGTGATGAATGCGAATACCGGGTGCGCACCAAGGCGTCTGAGACAGTCGACAGAAATTTTTGGCAAACGCGTCGAAAACTCATTTGGGATTTTCACAGCAAAAGGGAAGAGCAACGTATGCGCTCGATTTCTTTTTGCTCGCGCGGCCGATTACACAACAAAAACCCTCGTTATATCGCAATTTTTTTTTTATTTCGTCACCAATTGTTATCGCTGCTACCGTCAGCCCACTCGAATGCCATCTTGCAAGTTCTTGTTAGTATATGGGATTAAAGTCGGGAGTAAATGTATCATAATATTACGAAATACAAATTGCATAATTCATATTTTAATTTCTTCAATATATACAGAAGTTTATATATTTTAAAGAAATTTGATTGAGAAAAAGATTAACCGGAAAATATAATCGCATTCAATATCCTTAAATTTGTTTTATACTTGATTTTCTCTTTTTTTTACTTTTTCTCTCAAGAGAGAATTTCGGAGACGGGTAATGTATCTTATTGCAGAAGTAAAAGAAGGAAAATTTCCCCAAGGTTAGAGGTAGGATTTCGCAGAATTTCTGCAAACGCACTTTTACGTAGAAGTTCCATTTTGAGGAAGTTGGTGCATCAGTTAATTAACCGGTCTCAGCGTCGCGAGAAATAACACCGTTAAACACTTACGTTACCCATTAATGCACCCTACGTGCATTTCCCGTCGTTGACTAGCAGCAGGAAGCTGCCCTGCACCCCGGTCCGGCGAGAGGGATCACCTAATGGTAACGATGTAATGACCTTACCGGCGCGATGTACCTTCCGGTTACGAGCTTCCTGATGTCGACGGAACTCGCCGCCCCGGGTTGATCGTAAAACTCGAACTTGCCCTTTCGAAAGCATGGTACGGGGCAGCTGGTTTTATGACGAACAATCGCCACGGTCTTGGCCCGAGTTTCCCGTTTAAAGGTAATCGCCGGAGGCTATCCACATTTCAAATACTTCTCGTGAATTTGCAACGACGAAAAAAAATTTTGAGGTTCCACAATTTCCAAAAGCGACGCAGCGAGTATGTTGAAAATATGGGCAAAAATTACGTTATCTTTCTAAATTATATTACAACATACATTATTTAAAATAGCTAATTATCTAAAATAATTACAATATTTAGAAAATTATCCTTGCTGCGAGGAGAATAAACTGTAAATATCATATTTTTAAATTAATTTATAGCATTTGAAATTTTCAAATTTTTATTGAAGTTTTAATTTTGTCATTTATTTCCCTCCGAAATTTAATCCCGAATTATTAAAGTTTCGGAGATTTGGATCCATTTGGATCCGAGATGATAAATGTTACAGCTTTCAGGAGATGAAATTTCCGAATCTAATTTTCATTCTTGAATTGTTGCATTATTCGATTGTCTCGTCGCTCCAAACTAAACTATTTCCATCGTTCGTTGATTTCTCATCGAGTTTCTATTATCCGATTAAATTTCTATTATCCAAATAATTGCGGTTACCAGAGTGCAATGATCTTTGGATTTAAAACATAATATAAGTATCTGGAAGAATGTTCGTTTTTCCTTAATAATGCTACATTTACATGTTTTATTGTCAGAGGTCATTTGATTACAATTTAACGTTACAATGTAACGTGATAATACTCGGCAGTTGGATTATACGATTGTGTGTGTGTTTGTTTGTTTGTTCGTTTTTATTCAACGTTTCAATCCTCTTCTTTTTGGCACGTTAATGTCGATCTTTATTCTATGCATTTCGCCTCTAGCGGCCTCGACGTCACTCCACTTTTCGCAATAACTCGCCCCTCGAGATTTGACTTAAGCGGCAGTTTTCAACGCGTCAATCTCCCCGGCGAAATGGTCCGTTCGGTTTTCCACTTTTCTTCACCGGTTGTCCGAAACGTTTTACCGCGGCGCGACGCGTACTCAAATAGACAAACGGATAGATAGAATATAGATAGATAGATAAATCCAGGATTACAACCACTCCAGAACATTTATGATCAATGAAGGGTATCACGTGCGAGACGGCGTAAAAATATCATCATGAATATATGTAAACGTGTGATGTATGGTGATGTATTACCGCGAGGGTTCCAGAGATTTCCTTCAAGATGGAACAGCGACAGAGTTTGGAAAAACTAATACATTGTATTAGTTTTTTATTCGCAAATTCGTTACCAGCAATTTTATCTCGTTTCTGCTATCGAGAATAACCGATGTAGATATTGAAGCAATATAAAATTTTATAAACGGAATAATCAAGTTTTACTATATTTAACTACGAGATACGTTCGAGTTTGCACTGCTATACAATATAAATATAATATACGCTGTCGCGCAATATACGTACCTAGTGTTTCTTCGAGTAAACGATAAGTGACCGAGTTTTATAAAAATGTGCCACAGCTCTAGCGTATTGTTCGAGGAAAGACCTTCGGACTCGACGCTTTGCGGCATCGAAGCTCCGCCATACTTCACATTCTCACGTCAATGCACATTCAGTTTCTCGCATCTTTCCGCGCGCGCGGACGTACATAGCAGCCACCGTTTTGCTTCGCTACGACCTCGAAAAATCTAATATCCCACTTACTCGTCCTATCTTGGCATCCTCACCGCCATCTCCATTCAAGGCTCTTCGGGGATACGGAGAGCTTGGCAATGGTGAAATTGGCAAGCTCCCGGTACTCCGAATAAGCCCTGTCTATCAATACTCCGTCGCTCGAGACCGCATGTCATCAAGTATTTACTGACGTTTGTGCCGGCTTCATGTTTTATTTGTCAGAGCGTTGTGGGAACTGCAGTCCCCGCCATTTCGAAGGCTTACCGCGGTAAGCTGAGGTGTAAATCTTGCTTCTCGAAATTGTCGATGCGCGGCATGTCCCATAAATCATGATACCAACTAGCGAGGAAGCATCTATTATGGAGATTGAAACGTGTCTTCATAAAAACGTCGGTTAGGGAGTTACGGTTGAAGCTTACGGAAAAAAGATAGCATATATACTTCCTATAAGATGATATATCGGGACTAACTTTCTCTCGTATAAATTTATCCATTTATTCTAGAATTTTATTATAGAAAAACTTTTGACCTGATACAGATTCTAATTATCTACTCGTTATAGCAAATGATCGCGATTCATCACTCGCATTTGCAGCGCATCGAAGGAAGTAATCGCAAACAGCTGACAATTCTGTTAAAGTAACGTTCAATTCCGAGCAATCGGAGTGGCAAATCTATACTCGGGCTTCTGCAACGACTGTAATTCGCGCAACGCGCGTTATCTGTCACTCGCATCGTTTGTCATGTATATCATGCTGTGAAAGTACCAGAATTACTCGCGCTTCCCTTCGCGTGGCTCGAACGTATCGACCGCGGGTGCTTGCTGCTCGAGCGACTCCGCCGTTCCCGGGGAAATCGCACAGGGAATCGCGTGAGTGCACGCACCGTCTTGACCTCGTCAAATGTCGGGGCGGCATTTGAAAGGAACGAACGCCGTGCTCTTTAATACCAACCACTTTCAGCCAGGCTGCTGTTGCTGCCGGCCGGTGAGATGTATCACCATGGCATTTGAATCACCGGCGCCGGGATGATAGTGCGATTGTCGCGTCATAAAATTTGCAGACTTTTCGACCTTTTCCCCTTCGATACATCCCTGTTTAGAGATTGAAACTTTTTTTTTACAATAGACATTATAGATGCGCGCTATTTAGTTTTTTATTTTTTACTGTACTTGTTTAAATGCATGAATTCTTACACGTGTACAATTAATATTACTATTTAACTTCCCGATACACATAACTGTCAAAATATGTGATAACAGTCACGAAGTAAACGCAAAAAACCCAATTGGCATCGCGAAAAAGAGAACAATAAATATTGGGTTGGAACAAAAGTTCGTAGCGTTTTTAACTTTAAAATTTCTATATTTTACAAAATTAGTATTAGATATTTGATAGAGCAAAGTTTCAGCTTTCAGAATCTGTTTTACAAATTACGGTACGATGATTTTTAATGGAGTTATGAGCGATCAAAGTCAGAATCCCTGTTTAACTTAACTTGCGAATAACTTAAGAATAAAAAATCGTAGGAACATTTGTAAAAAACGATTTTGTAGAGAAAGCTTCAAGTTTTCACAACAGATAGTAAAAAATTTTCTCAAATTTAATTTGGGCACGTTACAAACCAACAAAGTGAAAAGAAAATTTTCTATCTTTTTCAGCTCATAATTTTCTGTATGTAAAAATTACCAAATTCACATAAACTCAAAAAATATGATAAGCTTTTGAAAGTAGAGATTTCAAGCTTTAAAATCCTTTTTTTAAAATTTAAATTTCATTCATTTTTGACGAAAATATTGTATATACAATTTTAAGCTAAAAAAACGCTACGAACTTTTGTTCCAACCCAATACGTTCGAGTATTAACATTTTAGAAGTAGATAAATCCTCATACATTCGAGTATTAATATTTTAGAAGTGGATAAACCCCATGCTATCACTTTGCTCTTTCTACATTTAGATAATTTCTTGAATTATTTTTTTTTCTCTTTATTTGTGGCTTTCTTCAGGAAAAAGAGATTTAATAATGCGAGGCGATATAAATTCTTAGGATAATGACATGTGCATTTACGGGAGGCCGTATCGACCCGTTAAGCGCAACGGAGCGTATGTATCGAAGCATATATAAAAGCCGAGCAATGGCCGCGTTATCGCCGATCTATATTAAGGCGGCGTTGTAAAAGTGAATATTCGACCGCCAAAGGATGTCTGTGTACAAAGTTCTGCATTTTAACACTGTGTCAGATTTTATACTCTGTCGTATCGTTTCGAATACTATTATTTTCTGACGTCATGTAATTATTTTGTATATTTACGATCTAATTAAAGCGTATTTTATATATCCATATATTTTCTTAAATCTTTTTCTAGGTCCTTAATATTAATTAATAGTGATTAATGTTGACTACGCTCGGTGATTTCTTGAAAGGAGACAAATATGATATTTGCGTAATCTTGATTTGTTCGGCTCGTAGCCAACGCATTGTCCAATTGTAAAACTCGTAAACTAGATGCAAAATGAGATAATAGCATGGAAGAATAGCAAAATAGATCGGTGCGTGCGCGGAGTTAAAGGACGATTTATTGCCATCGTTGCCGAAGACAATAGTCGTGATCGCGCCGGTTAAGAAGGCGTCGGACTTTACGTAACGACGAATTGTCACGGAAAATGCCGTAGACCGGCACGTAGATGGTCGTCTAACGAAACAATTGAATCTCTTATGTGTCGAGCTGTCGTGGAGAATTTCGCGCCAAGAAAAAACGAAACGAATAATGGACGCAATCGGTGAATCGGTAGACAAGTGCAACGTGCGCGGTCTTACAAAATATGTGCAGGGCGTTTGATAATTTGTCGGTACGATAAGTAAGAAGACCGTAAGAAAATTGGTTTCGCAAGAGGCGAATATTGATCAGTGACGAGGGAAGACCATACCGCGAGACCGGTTATGTCATTTCGCGATGGCGCGGCAGGTTCCGCTTTAATCGGTATTTCGTTCCGCCAGATGCGAAGGAATCTTCCTTTTTCCCTGCGCGTTGCTCCTCGCGCGTACTGCGCGTCGCTGCGCGAGATCGTTCGCGTGTCGACCGTTCGTGCTAGCCGCGCGCGATATATCTCGTCGCCTTTCACTCGACAGTACCTCGCGCCATTGTGCAGCCGCGGCTGGTGGTTGCGCAACGATATTTTAGCTCTAGCGTATTGCAAAATGAACGCGCTTGAACGCACGAGCGCGGCTCGTCATCGGCGCCGCGCTCGTGTCGCAGCTGTCGCTCCGATTGTCTTCTTCCGGCACGGCGCTGAGATGCCGCTCGGCTGCAGCGCGAACAGCGTCACGCGGCATCGCGCCGAGAATGACGACTTTCGAAGGGAGAAAGGGCTCCCGCGCATATATTTCCGTAAGCGGTAAATCGACATTTCTGATTTGCTACCGTTTTTCTGTGTGTCACGGGCTTATCTTCACATGAAGCACCGTGTATTTCCGCGCCATCGAAAATAGCGCGCGATTTATTGCGAATATCCGAAAACGAAGGAGTCTATGCTCGATCCATTGAGATTCATCAGGATTCATCGCGCGCACCGGCGACATTAACATTTTACAGCCGGATGACACACGCGGTGTGAATCATACGCGGTGCCTCGCCGCCCGTCTATCGGTGAAACTTCGTCTATCGCGTCCGTGATAACTGAACCTTCTGTCTACCTACGCGAAATGTTCCGCTCTATAACTCAGCCCGGTAAAGCCGCGATGTATCCAGAGTGCCGCGAGCCCAGGTGCACGAAAGTGAACTCTCTGTGCCCCTACATATATTCCCGATGCGCCGCAATAAAGTCCTTTTTGTCCTGCAAGTCGGCTAAAATTTAAATCGAACCGCGCAGCGCATCGGCGTTTAAATTTCGGTCTTGCAGTTGCGATACTTTTATTGTAACGAGAATATACGAGCTCTCGCAATAATTCTCGCGCTGATCATATTTCTCGCGCTCTTTGTATATTGTTCAAAAGTGTCGCGCTTTTAACCACTCTCCTTTTTAAACCGCATGTTACGAAGGCGGTCGCGCCTTTAACAACTTGTAATTCGAACTCGTTCTAAAGTAACGCTGTTTACTCCTCGCTGTTTTTACCTCATCGTGATCGCCGTTGCATTCGTGGCGCGTGACAAGTTACTCGCATCCTTGATAATTATTACAATATTGTTTTGCATTGTTAAATTTGTAATGTCGAATTATACTCAATTACGCAATTTGAATTATTTTTGATCCTATAGGTCGCTACTGCTTCAATATGTTCTTAATTTAACTGAAACAATGGAGTTAAACAATTTAACTCAAGAATTTAGTTTTGCTCTCTTAAATTTGTTTTTTAAGTGCCTGCGTTATGAACGCTGTTTACTTTGAAACTATAAGCGATTCAACCACAGAAATGGGTTGATTAGATGTGATTGTTTTTTTAATCGCATGTTTTGTATTAAAATAATACATTTTTTAACACGCACGGAAGTTAAAAATAACAAAATGTTACTTAACTTAAGAAATTAATTTAAATTTGATTCTTTAATATTTAATCGTATTATGATCTTCTAATCATTACGCTAAATCGTTTAAAGCGATTGGAAGTTATCTTTCGGTACATTCGCTGGGTGAACCGATATCGTGTATCATTGCGACAGACGAAATATCGTGTGCTCTACTCTGAACACGGTAAGACTTAACCGATGTGAAGGAACATTAATCGATGTCACGCTCATACATCGTTTTTATCGGTAATGGTGGATCGAATGGTTAGCACTTTACGAAAGCGGTGTCGGAATCTATAGATACAAAATTGGCTGAAATCGGTCGCAGTCGATTGCTACGTCGAAGAGGTATATAGGTTTAAAGAATGTTGCAACAGTATCGTACATACGATATCGTGAAATTAATAGACTTTTTTTATATTTCTTGATTAATATATATGATTTTGAGTGGTTCTTAAGTTTTCTTTTTGGATAATACTTTATATTGTTACAATTAAAGGAAAAGGTGGTAATGGGCTTTTTTTGAGTAAATTTTTATCTTTTAGTTAAATTTAAATCTATAATATTGCAAACGAGATAATTATTAATCTAAATAATTAATATAAAACACACTTGAAATGAACATTTTAGTTAAATAAATGGAAAAAAATTATTTAAAAATGAAAAGAATTATTATGACATAACGTCTGGAGAAAGTGGAGGGTTCTCCTATGTTTTTACGGAATCTGATCTTCTTTAGATCTACTTGAACTTTCCATGTTTGAATTTACAGAAAATTCTGAATGTATTGAAATATTATCAGATTTAGAAGTTTCTTTTCATGAATACGTTCTACTAGCAATACTGCATTGATCTTGTTTTCATCCTGAGAAAAATGGTTTGATATATACCAGCAAGACGTCTATACTAGAATGTATTTTAGTGAAACCAAGCGGAATTTCTGCTTGTCATTATAGGCTCGATATTCTAGAACGTTTGATAGACTTAACTGTAAGGATTTGGTTAGTATTTTTCAATTAAATCTATAAAACTTTTAATTATATTAACTTTTAATTATATTAATAATTAATTATATTATATTTAATTATATTCACTAGACGTTCCCTGCGAACAATATGTGGCATTGTTGCTAAATGAACACTTTTCTTGTGTGTGTGTGTGTGTGTGTGTGTGTGTGTGTGTGTGTGTGTGTGTGTGTGTGTGTGTGT
>JANQDE010000013.1:192926-228709 GCA_037157785.1 Cephalotes varians | reverse complement strand
TGTGTTGTAAGTAAAAAATCACATAAGATAAAATAAAGCAGCATCATGAGAGTTTTTACCGATATACTAATAAGATAGTTCTTTGAATGCGAGTCCTCAAAATTGTATTCGAAGTCGAAATAATGCGTTTCGACAGTTTTTAGTTCTATATAAAACATAATTCAGAAATCTGATAATTCCTGGATGTTATATTCAGGTGCCAAAATGTAATAAAGATACTTGAAATATTATCGGAAAATTTTCTCACAGTAAAATTATATATACGTTAACTGTTTAATCGTTACGATTAGCTCAATTACCAAAAAATTCCGGTATTTAACAGGAAAGAATTGATCAAATTCATTTGGTAATTTTTACAAGAATTTTTGAATGATTCATCCATTTTCGAACAGATATATTGGTTGAATCTACCAGATTTCTAATTAATGCAATCAGATTTTTTTCCAGTGCGTGAACATTTATTACGATCATCTCCTTCCTACTTTTTACAGATACTTTTAAGGACTTCTTAAAATTATTTTTAAATGGTATAATCATCAAAGGTTTTTAACGAAAAACAACAATGTACGTCAGATACACAATACCCGGTTCTTTTAGGATCTAATATAAACATTAATAAAATTTACATTTAATTACATTTTAGTAAAAACATTATTCAAGCTTATTTCTTCTTAAAATAGAAGAATCAACATGAAAATTAATATAAAGTACAAGTTATTTATTAATTACGATCTTCAAACCAAGTTAAACTTGGTACTGATCTATATATACGAAGAAACTTTAATATGTCTCATAAACATTGATTGTTAACAAACAAGTTGCACCAGTTGCGGCGACAACTATTTCGCAACTTCGGCACTTACGTTGAAAACAAATTAAAGATCTTTTACAAGATATAATGTTAATATAACTTAATTTTATAAGTAGAGTCCACATTCATTACCAGCAGACTTATATTATTATCTTTATGTTTGTACATTAGATTAAGAAATGTTAAATGACTTTAAAAAAAATTAAACAGGGTTGGAAAATATATTTTTTATTTTCTCCGATTTTAAGGAGTCTCTCTTTTGATCGGTTAGAAAAATCGATTTTTTTTTTGCATTTTCTCTTGACATATCAAAAATATATTCCCAAAGTCTTAGAGCTGAATTCGAAAAATTAGCAACACTATAAGCTTTGATAGGTAGCGGCGCGCAGGTAAAAATCGAAGCGTTTGGCGCTCTCTAGAAAGGAAGTAGCTTGGAAGAATTTTACGAGGAAGAGGAAGGCATACTTTATGACCCCGGAATAGCTGATTAATTGTAAGTATGATTTATTGCCTGTACACTGTAAAATATACAGTATATTGCTATATATTGTAAAATAGTACTTGAATCTTTAAACACATTTTTCTCGAAACGTCATTTTTCGAGCTAGTGATATCTCAAAAACTGCCGAATCAAATGATTTAAAATTTTGATAATATGTTAAGAACATGTCTTGTTTTAGCATGAACTAAGTTATAATTTTCAAAATTCGAATTTTGCGGCTTAAAAAAACTAACAATTTTTCTTCGAAAATTTCAAATGTTTTTTTTAAATCTTGAAAAAAAATTTTTTTTCAATATTTTTAGTTTATTCTAGTTCATGTTATAGTCACACTCATACAAATTAAAGATCTGTTTGCTTCTTTTGTTTCAAATATACATAGTAGTCGAAATCACTCTGTCGCTATAGACAAATATTTTTTTAAAGCTTATAAAATCGTGGAAGGGCTAATGAGAGCTATAACGCTGTTGACGGTGCGCAGTAACTAATAAGATTTATTCAGTATAATTACAAACGTTTCGGCTTACCTTTAAGCCATCCTCAGTGTGCACGTTCAACGTTCAAATCGTTCAAACAATTGTTAACGGAATTGATTTGAACATTGAACGTGCACACCGAGGATGGCTTAAAGGTAAGCCGAAACATTTGTAATTATACTGAATAAATCTTATTAGTTACTGCGCACCGTCAATAGCTCTCATTAGCCCTTCCACGATTTTATAATTTTTGACATATCGAGAGCTCGGAATTTTGACTATTTAGCATACACGTAATTTTTTTAAAGCATTTTTAATAAGTCCATTATAATATCAAATATATTTGATATTTTTATATAAAAAATTAATTAAGTATGCTCTTGAAATGTACTTGAATAAATGTATAAAATTTGAACTTATAATATTTATAGATTTTTTTTAATTGCTGAAAACTCACCTTATTTTTAGAGCGTCAAAGTAAAGAGAACTCTTAAGTCTTTTCCATTTATTAGAATATACACATTCACACATGTGTATCTGTTATACACGTATTACATATAATATTTAGATATTTTTTTTAGTGATCGCATCGCGGTCAGCGCCATGAAATCGATAACACTTGAAGAAAAAGAATAAGCGCAAATCGCATTGCGAATGGAAGTGTCGAGATAGTTCTTACTTCACGAGACATGTATACTGAGTGTCTCTTGTAAAAATTGTCAATGTTAACTCGTCTCCGACACAAATCATCTTGTGAGTCGCAAACTTCAATACGTTTCCGACTTTCCACGAAAAGAACATGCCGCTCGATCGCAAACGGATTTCCATATTTATTTTTAGCGAACGCGCTAAAAGCTTTTCTAACACGAAACAGTATCTTCCATTAATAATACATCGAGACAATAAATCCTAGAATCGTCGGTGTTAATCTATCCCTCGATGAGAAAATCCTGTCCCATTGTGCATTTTCTGAATGGACCGGCAGTAGCCATACCGTTGGTTCATTCATCATTGTCATGCATTTATTCGTTTTGGAAATATCTAGCTACCAATAAATCCTAATTAAAAGGACATGAACATGCAATATATATTTGTTTGTTTAATTTAAAGTGACATATGTTTTTAAATAGCGCGCAAATGGATTAATTATAAAATATCGATACACACATATGTACAATATATCAGGAATTTTCAACTTGCCGTCGGCTATACATTAAATATCGCAGTATCATATTTTCGCTCATATTGGTTGCTCTTTGCGCGTTGCACACCTGTTGCTTATTACACTATATATAGCTTTAATTCTTCAGAAGTTTGTTATTTTAATTCCTCTTAATGTATAAATCAGTTTTTATTATACACCGACACAAACTTAGTACATGTTTTATCGACTCAATGATCCCTGAATTAATGATTCAGCGACCATCAGCGTTTTAAGAGCCCGTGTCAAACTATTGGCGTACATAAAAGCAATCTGGAGCGATTAGGCATTGCTCGCGTTTGTTGTTGGAGAACCGATCGGCGAATGGGCGATATCAAAATAAACCGTGTCTGACTGTAGCATGTCCCTGAACGTTATTCAGGCATGATGTCTGAACAATGGGACAGACATCGCCATTGACGTGACTTCCTGTTGTGCCTTACGAAGCCTGCTGCTCTTTAATCCATGGTAGTTGATTTCGCTCCACTTCTGACTGTTTGAGCGTAATCTCTTTAACCGCAACCTGTAGGCCGAAACAACAACGTTTTAACAACTCGAAGAATTTGTTGAGAAACTCTATGATTATTATTATCATATTTTTCAATTAGTATACAGAAAAAACACAACAAAAATGATTGAATTAATGAGATATGTTTGATTAAGCATAAGCTTTGGTAAAAGTAAATAAAATTTCACGTTATTATAAACAAATTTAAGAAAATTATTCTACGCAACTAGAATATTTAGGTACGATATCGATCAGAATTTAGTTTTACTGCGTATGTAATAATAATCCAAGTGTCTGATTATTATGGTTACAAGGAAGAAAGCATAATTGGATTAACGTGACACGTATAGTTAAGGAAGTGTTGGTCTAAGTAAACAGAATTTCTGATTATTATAATTAAATAATCTGGTACTCACAACAAAATTTTTATAAATGTGCCCGATTACCCTAATCAGAGTACATGTAAATTTGTTTGTTATTTTAATTCTGGATCGTTCATGTTTCACCAAGCAATAAAAAATTGTTGTATCAATATTTCAGATTCAATTAATTTTTTTTTCAGTAATTAAGATTAAAATTAGACTAATAAATTAACAAAATAAAATGAGATCTATCTGTATTGTAATTTTATCATAAAGAAGATTTACGATATCACGCAAATGTGTATATAGTTACTCTTGAATAAAGCGAAAGCGTATTATAAAGCGTATCTATTAACTAATTATTATAACTTATATATTTTCTGAACTCATTACATAATGAACTTTAATTAAATTTTAACGAGTCTGTAAAACACAAAGGACAAGATCTGTGTTAAATGATTAATAATGTCTGCAGTTTATTCGACCTCTACGTTTCACGTATTATAATGTTGGGAATTAAATTTTCTTTTGATAAGGACTACCGCGTCGAAAGGATGTAATTACGTTAAATTTGCCGTAATTATACGTAAATGAGAAATGTCTGCTCCGCGTTGCTGCTCCGGTTATTAAATGGCATTACACCACCGTGTTTGAGCTGTTAGCGAAGGATAGAAAGTGAAGGGGTAGACCGCACAAATTAAAGGAAAGTATATGGATTTGCATCATTACCTGCTCCATAAATGTTGCGTCCAAAAGCATATAATTAACAATTCCATTCGCGCGTACTGCAAAATTTCATGCTCTTCCCGCGATGATGTCTCTCGCGTACTTAAATTTTCACTATCGTTTTCTATACGTCACCGTCATATCATTGCCTCTGCTACTGTTAAAATACACTATGGGGAATGTGTATATACGCATGTCATGTTGTAATTTCACCGGCCACTTTCTTTCCGCGATCCGCGTACATCACACGTAATAATTACCACCGCGATGTGATGCCGGTAACAAGCCGTATTACGATTGCGAGGAACAATGAAAAATAATGCGTGCCCGCGTCGGAGAGAAAGTTGGCAAATTAATATTTATTACACTTCATGGTCGCGGACAATTGATAACCATAGTTTGAATGAATCATCAGATTCTGCCACTAATTAAGAGATTAAAAATTAGTCTTTATAATCGAGAATATCTATACACGTTGTAAATTATCGACATTTCGATATTGGCAAATAATAAAATATTAACACGTTGATTGTCACGCAAGTTTTATATGTTTTGTTCTGGGGACCACTATAGAATTTTCATAATTCTTTTGTGTTTTAATAAAATATAATTCTATGTTTTAATAACAATTTTTAATTGTTGAATAGCACACTTTTTATTTCACAATATTCTCTAGTTATTTATGTTGTTCAAAATTTTTTAATTGATAATATCTTATTTTAGTTTCTAAAAAATGTAGTAACGTCAGTCATGGATGACCATTAGGGCTTCACTGAGAAGACAAGCGTCGGTTACCGGCCGCCGAGTCAACATTAAAAATATAAAGAAATTTAATTATTTTACGTATTGTTTCCGTATCGCGAGGTATAGACTTGTCTTTACAGCAACGTTACTTCTCGTTACTCTGAACCATCTGTTATCCGTAACCAGAATTTTTCTCTTTTCTTTAGTCTATTGACTGTTGTATACAGTTTTAAGTTGTTCTAAATAGAAAATAGCACAAAACGCGTACAAAACGGCACATGTGTCACAGGTTACTTTAGATCTTTCACCAAAACTACTGTTCTGTCATAATTTTTTGTACAAATTGAGGCTTTTATATTATATTATAACTATCATGGCTAATCATTAAAGAATCAGATAATTTTGTTGACCCGAGTCAATTAAGATATCGAGAAGTATCGATAACATGCAATGTCTATGCGAGCCACACCGTCACGTTCACCAGGTATACTTTTCTCCTGGCGGTGCCCACTCTGGTGCCCCTACTCCGATCGCCTACGGTGTTCCACGGCGAGCCAGTCTCTCCCGCGCCTTTCTTCGCGTACGGCTGCGATTCGCGTGTCAGTTCGAAGGCAACCGTGGACAATAACTGACGACCGGTCAGTCGGCCGATCTCTCGGTACTTGGCGACATATTCGGAATCCGTGGTACATTCGCGATACGGCCGAGTATCGCGGAAATGTGATGTCAGTGATTTGGTGATCCGGCGAAAAGTATTGGAGACGCGGTCAGTGGCTTCCGGATATCAGTGATCGATAGTTGTGCGGGCGTGCACGACGATCGGTAATTGCTTGTGATTGTCAAACATTCGTGCGATTTATAGATGTACGCGATCACGTAAGAAGCAACAAATCGTTGCTCGATCAGTGATCGTTGAATTCATTTATGGTCGTTGAATTCAACTTTAAAGATTTAAAGTTGAATTAGAGTTTTAAAGCTTTAAAATTTTAGAGTTTAAAATTTATCTTTAGACTCTGACTTTAAAATGATTGAAATAATATAGTGCAATTGCTACTTACAACGCGTTTAGTGGATCGTTGCAAAGAAATGCCTTTTAAAACTAGTTTTAAAATCAGGAAAAAGATTTTTGTCGCATGATATTGATAGGAATTATTAAACAGATGCAACCGCAATATAAATTCGTTACTTAACGGTGCCGAAATAATCACGAAATACGAGGGAAACGCATTCGCACCGTTTGCCGACGGAACGAGGCTCTCGATCACGATCGATTCCTGGAACGGCGAACGCCGGCTGATATCGCGCGAAAACGCAATATAGGAGAGGAAGCGTTGAAAAACGAGAATGAATATCCGGTTGATAAACGCATATCACATCGGCGCACGATATAGGAGCGTGCGTGTGTCAGTAAGCGCGTATGTGTGTGCCACATCTGTGGCAAATATATAACGTATGCTATCGGGACGTTTATTCGTATGACTCCGCGTTCGATTATTTCACGAAATGATAACACCATAGACGATTCGCTAATTTATTGCCGTCAGTTTTGCGTAATGCGACACGTGTCTGGTGATGCGTCGTTGATGCGCCGTCTGTAACGTAAGGCTCCGATTCATTCGATCGAGTGCGTGAAGTTATTAATTCGTTATCGGTATTAATTTTCCGATTGGACACTCGTGCTTTCGCAGATAAAAAATTCTATTCGGAATTTTAACCGATTTTTTGGATTTAGATTTTCTCTGAAGAAATTTCAAAACGTAACATTTTCTTTTGATACTTTCCCTTTGAGAAATAGGAAACTACGTGATAAGACTCGAAGCAAATTTTATATGGAAGTGACTGATCGTTGCACCATATATTTATGTCGTGTAATTAATCTAAAGAAACGGCTTCATGTGATTTCATTTGTGTCTCGTATGATTAAATAGGCACAGTTCATTTGTGTCTCGTATGGTTGAGTAGACACTTATTTAAATATATCGCGAACATTTATTTTCCGTTATCACTCCGATTAATATATTTTACGGTGAAACTCCTAAAGCCGATTACATTTATTTTCCGTTCATACGGACATTCGCACGAGAAATTTGCGACTGGCAAAATAAATTTATGCGAAATAAAGCAGAATGGCAATTAATAAGTAAAATAACTAAGAAATGATAAAGTCTAACAAAATGAGAGCAAATCCGGGAGCGTTCCCAACGTTCTTCTTTTTCAATTCTCAATTTTTAGTTCCTATATGAAATATTTTGAAGCGCGTGTGCGATTTATCCGTCAACCAGGACGTTCGTGCGGCTAAGTAAGGTAGTGTGTTTTCGGGCACGGTAGGTTAATTCTCTCTGCGGCGATTGCTGAGCTATGTAGAGCATAAAACGGCCGATTCGCCTCGTCCGTTGAGGGCTAAGGAGAAAGAGAGAGAGGGCTGCTCGAAATAATTATCCCTTCTCGGGAGATGGGTACGATTCTCTCCGCGATTCCGTTGTCGAGGATAATCTGCGAGAAAAGTCCGCGATGTCGGCAGAGGTAAACTACCGGCGTTCTTCGTGAAACTCATCTGAATTTGTTTTATTTTGTAGAAATGTGCCCCGATGCTTCTAAAATTCATTCGCAATTCATTGCAAGTGTAATTGTTCGCTCCATTTTAAACGTAGAAAACGTTTAACTTAGAAGATTGCCTCTAATGTCATTTGAGTTTTTCCTCGAGTTTCTGTTGAAATGAAAGTTCTTCGCATTTTATTAAATTTTCTCATTTTTCGCGAAATGTTCACGTTTTCTTCATTACATTTTATTCTTGCCGCATGACTCTCTTCCATGAGAGGAGAACTCGCGAAAGGACGGCGCTTTGTCTCGCATCGTAAAAAAACGTGAGAGGCGCATAGCAGTGGCGACAACCGCAGCTGTCGCGTTGCAATTCGTTCGCGAGAGTTCTCGTACAAAGGAAGCGAATCTTGAGGGTCGTCCCGTGGAAATGAGTGAAAGTGGCCATTACTTAACTGCACGCTCGCTTTACGACGAAAAAGCGTTTTCTTGCCGTCAATTAGTCGGAAAACATCCAGCACCGTTGTCTCAGCCGTTGTTTCAGTTAATTATCGATAAATAGGGAATTTACTTAATTACATTTTTGTAACGGTAGTAGCAAAGAATCTCGTCATTGTTTTCAACTTATACAAATAACCATTCTCGCAACGTTTTTTCACGAAAATATTGCGAATACGGCTGTAATTGTTTCGCACATAAATTTCTAGAAGAAATTGAATTGTCTCGTGTGTTATCGTCTCTTTGCAAGCGTTGCCAACGAAACGCTTAATCGATTCGCTGTCTCTCGGGAATTAGAGAAACAGGTTCCTCCCGATTTGCATTTTTAATACATGCTCGCCAAATTTTTCCTAAACGTGGCGCGACGTGGACGAAATAAATTTCCGATCTCGACACATAATAATCTACTGTATCGAAACGAGTTAGGCGCCGGAAAAAAACGAGCAATGGACTTTAGCGGCAATCGTGTTTCGCCAGTCGTTACCACTTTGGTGTCTTGCGTAACACCTTTCTTGCATTAAAAATCGATCGACCACCTGACACCCGTGCGATTAATCGTTTGAGACACTACATACGTGTGACATATCGTAACACACATCGTGCATATGTTACGTGTATCGTTGCATTTAACGTTCTTTACGTAGAAACTACACGGAGATTTGCTGATAGATCTAAAATTTTACTTTAACTAGAGAGATCAGAAAAGTAATTTTGTTGAATTATTAAAATAATTATGTAGAACGTTCAAACTAGTTGCTAAAATATCAAAATCTTTTGCAATATTGCTTATTATTTACGAGGGTCATTCAATAATTAAAGACACAAATTGCTCTGGAGTTTTAAAACTGTTTATTTAATCAATTTGACATTTTTTTTGTTTTTCAACGTAATTCCAGCAACATTAATACACTTGTCCTATCTTTTAATTAACTTATTTATGCCTGCTGCAAAGAAATCTTTGTCTTGATGTCGGAACCAATTTAGCACATTCTCTTTGACGCCGTCATTGCCATTAAATTTCTTACCACGTAGCTTTTCCTTGAAAGGACCAAATAAATGGAAATCCGAGACCAAGTCAGTTGTTCAACTAATTCACAAATTTTAAGAGGACTCGCCATCGTAATTTGAGATTTTGATGTTATAAATAAAACAATTGTACTCAAACAGCTGATCAAAAGTCATCATGGGGATACCAACTCACTTCTGAAAGTATCATAACTCTCTCACCAACTGTCTTGCCTCCAGAGTTATCTTTAATTATTGAATGACTCTCGTATTTTTAAAGTTTCAACAAAATTATTTTTAGATCTATATCCAGCAAAATTTTAGAGCAAAATCGTTCTTTCCTGTATTGAGCGGCTAATGACATGTGAGTTTCCAAAAATATAATTTCACAATGTGCATACTTGCAAATTTCTTGTATCCTGCGCGCGTGCAGTTTCAAAGAAAATATTAGGCGTCACGCTGTATTTGCCCGGAATCGTGTAAAAAACACGAAGTTTTCATCGGGAACGAGGAGAAACGAGTTTCGTCGAGACGATCGCGTTATCGCGTATCCGTCGCACGGGACGGTCGATTATCCGCGCCGGCTCGCTCACTTTCACTGGCCCCCAGCCGGAAAGAGAAAAGCGATCGAAGAATACGCGGTCGGTGTTATATAAATTAGACGGCTTGCGAATTTTTCCAGCGCGTCGGTGCGTATCGGGATATCGATTTCGCGATAGGGTTGCAATTTAGAACGCGGAGAAGCTATAACGTGCTGTAAGCGAAACTGTACCTCGGTGCTCGCGAAGCGAATATTTTATTTGTCCCGATCTGATGCTTTATTCTTTATTTGCATACCGAGAGTTACACGAGTCTCATAATTTTATCTTTTAAATTTTTCTATGCCTTCGCGTAATTACGTTGTTCTTGAGATCCACATGGAAAGAATAATTTTGCTAAAATGTTTAAAAATTTAGCTAGATGCGGATCAAAAAATAATTTTATCATTAAAATAATTATGTGGAATGCTTAAGTGTTGATAATGTTGGAAAAAGTTTTAACATTGTAGGAATCAGTGAACGTCCTACATAATTGTTTTGATGGTTTAAAATTATTTTCTAATCTGTATCTAAATTTTTAGATACTGCAAAATCGTTCTTTCCGTGCAGATTTCTGCATGTAAGAATTCGCATATTTATACACGGAAAGGACGATTCTGCTGAAATATCTAGAAATGGCTAGACATACATTAAAAAAATAATTTTGTTTAGATCGTCAAAATAACTATGTAGGAAGCTTATGCATAAGCAATACGGCAAAAAATTTTGATATTTTAGCAACCAATTTGAACGTCCTAATTATGTTTGATATGAATTATGTATGATAGTTCGAAATTATTTTTATATCTGTATCTAGCTAAATTTTTAGATTTTTTTTTTTTTTTTTAGCAAAAGCGTTTCTTTTTGCGTATACAATGCCAATCGCATGCCGAGCTGCCTTTCTAAAGCAGTAAAAGCGGACATCTTACCGTGACATCTTTACTAGAGCTGTCGAGTAGAGACGGCTATTCACGAATACAATTCCCACGCGAATTGAACGTACCGGGATTCCCGGCCTATCGTTCGTTAAGATCGTGTATCCAGCCCTGGTAATATCAGATAGAAGCTCTCGATACCGCGGGCGATATCTGCTTGCGTAATTTTAACATCGGTAGCCGGCATAACGGTATCCAGTCGCGCCTGGATCGTAAGAACGTTATAGCCGCGATTAGGATTAACGTTTCTTCTCCGTGCGCGCTCGGTCAATTTTCAGAAACAGCTGCCGTTGTACGCACGGCGGAGTTCGAATCGCAAACGGAAAAACTTCGCTTTCCCTGCAACCGCGAGAACGCCGCGGGAATAAATTGACGAGCGAGCAATTTCGTTCGGTTGCATTCTGTTTAGATCGTCGCGCGTGATACGTTGGATTTGGAAAGTTTCGGTTCGCTGGAACTTCGCAGTTGCGGCAAATAATTCTTCGATAATGTCGCTATTATCTCGTCTATAGATTGAAGCATGAAGAACGATATTATCTTTTTTTTGCGATAATAAGCAATAAGATGCAACAGAGCGCATCCTTTCGTCTCTTCGCAATTATATTTTCTCGAAGTTGCTGAAGTTGCTGAAGTGTTACGTTCTTACGTGTATCATCTTGAATGTAATTACTGTAATTATTATTTTCGCGTTGCAGAGTGTCATTACTGATGCCGCGAGCGCTAAAAGTTTGTTTCCTGGTACTTCTACGCCCGACTTTTCTTCGCGTCGAACTAGATTTCCAACTTAGAAAAACGTGCATGCAAAGTCAGCAAAGTTCTAAACGAACGAGATAATATTATACTTGCGCGTGCACACGCGGATTCGTAAAAGAAATATCGGTCACTGACTTTCGCTCCGTTCGATGCACGAATCAGGAATACACTCGCTCCTCCTATGTATTTGTACTTCGTCTAACTGTAGTCTGCATTTCCTGCTCCGTTCATTTTTGAAATGGCATTATTAAATAAAATTTCAAGTCGACCACAATCCATTACGCTCGCGTCCATCTTTTTTTCTTTAATTTTTTAATATTTGATATATTAAATTTAATATTTGCACACTAATGTAATTTTAATTAATATAAGTTAACTTTAAGTCGACGAAAAAAATTAAAATATTAATATTTTAGGAGAGGTCAATGGCCAACGAGCAATAATGTTTAAAAAAGAATAATTTATTTATTTTTATTAATTTATTATATTTTTATTCATTTAAAAATTCTAATAAACGTTTTGATTGCCGAGTCTTTATTAGTAATCATAAAAAAAAATTACGCAATTGAATTAATCTTTCGCCGACGATCGCCAGATCATTCTTATATTCATGCTCATGCAAATATTGAAAAAACTGTATTGTATACACAGTGTATATATACAGTTATAAAAATAAATTTTTCATTACGAATTTAAGAATATGTTCTTTATTTTTATTCTTCTTTATATTTATCCATTAATATTCTGTTTATGTTTAACTTATTATGCGTTAATATTTGTTGTCGGCTAGAAATAGCTAATAAATAAATAAAAGTAGTAAAATTTTTATATAAAATTTAGTTTTAAAGAATGTCTTAGAGGAAATTTACTAGATTCAGATTTGACCCGACGTTCGTTCTGAGACTATCTCGGGGAATCCGTCTTCCGAGGTTAAATGATTATAAATATGTATGTATGTAAGAAGAATAATTTAAATATTACGTGTATGTACCAAAAGAAGTATGGATATTAAAAGATAAATATGTCGATAAAAAAGAAAACAAAAATAACAAAATATTATTTTAATTCTATTTTTGTTTTATATATATATATATATATATATATAGGCATTATATTTATTCTTTAATGCCCATATCTTTTTTGTTACATAATGTTTAAACTGTTCCTTTTATATTTATATTTTATTTAACTCAATTATGTAATTTTTAATTTTACCACTATTGATGAAAACTGTGCAATTGAAATGTGGGTATTAGAATTTTTAAATAAATGAAGATTATTTTTACATTAATATACGCTCGTCATATACAGAAAAATATCTTTCTATTTGCTAAAAACAATTATTCAGCTTACTTTTCTTCTTTTGAGTAACGGTTATCTTCAACGAAGAATATTTTCTTGATGATAGTCTTAAAATATACTCGTCACAAATTTTCGTCATCGTGTACTCAAAATAAGAATTTATTTTTTGAAGAATATCATAAAATTGTATCAAAAAAATATTTGATAATAAATCGAATTTTTGTTTTAACTTAATATTCTTGATTGAAGTATTAAGCTTATTAGGATTCAGAATATATTTTGAATAAATTTGATGCTTATAGTGAACTCTCGTGATAGATTTGCGGATATGAACTTTCGAAATATTTAAAATAAATCATTTTTATTTAAATATAATATACATTTTTGTGTGTGTGTAGACGTTGATTTTTTATAATTATTTTTCTATGTACGGAACGAATATCATTGTTTTTATTATTATTAAGATTTTATTAATACAAAATCTATTTTGCATCAATAAAATTACTTGAACAGGTCTGTTTAACCCGTAGCGAATTGAAGGAAGAAGAAATAGTATTGCACTTCCGCAATCTATTAACGAAACAGTTTAGGATCATTAAATACTAGTTACAATTTAGTTAATAAAAAGTTTATTGGAGAAAATTGACGTCATACTTTTGAACATACTTCAAAAGCCAGTAACAAAAATTTGAACTCTATGTGTCAATCTTTTTATTATGTTTGATAGCGGTCGCTAGTGCGAAAATGCACAACACCTTTTTCGCGATGTGATCCTTTTTCCGGCGATGCCATAAGAAGATGATGCAGAGCTGATGATCCCACGATACATGACGATCCTAATAGGGCACGCTTTCGTATCCGCCTACGCGTCACGATTAACAATTAATGACAATGGCGTAACGAATGCCAAGCGGCGACTCACCTTCTCGTCGGCTTAGGAAAGTGCGTCGTGTCGTTCGTCGTTCGTGCACGTGCAGGTAGCCGACAGTCACAATTATTCCGGAATAACGGACAACCTAGGAACGTATGTGTGTACGCGCGCGCGTGATCGCGAGACGTACACACGTGTATGCAGGATGGACACGTGCGTGTGCATTTCGAAAAATCGTCGCGCCTGTTACTCCGACGCTCGGTTATCGTCTAACGGTGACCCTCCAGACGTATAACGCACGCGTTAGTTATCGCTACATCGAGCTTTCCAGACTCGTCGAGTTCATCTTTTATGCACGCATTCTTTTCATTTTCGGTCTAGGATTTTTCTTAAAGAAGAACTGTAGATTGTCGGAGGATGATTTATTAAATCCCGAATATCTTCCATACAACATAATTAATCATGTTGGCATAATTAATACGCGAAACTTTTCAATTTGATTCATTATGAGTTGGCTTTTTTTATAAACTTACACGATCTACCCGAGCAAAAAAGTACAAAAGAATCTTAGCATCAGCGTATAAATGCGATACTTCTGCAGGAATATCTATCAGCGTTTGATCTGAAAGAAATAATGGCACGACGGAATGATCCAATTATGCCCGATTCTCCCCGCGCGTCGTGATGCATCCTTCCTTTGTACCTGGCACATGTATATTCCCACGTTTTCACTGGCCGCGACGAGGACAAAGGCCAGGTTTCACGATGGTGACCGAAAACGAGAGTCTTGGAGTACTTGGAAACAATATGCAAACAATATGGAAACAAAACGCTATCGTATTTCAAGCGATTCATCCTTCGCGAAACGCCGGGCGTTTGCGTTTGGTTTTAAATAGCCGGTGTTTATGGCGCGTCATAAAGTGACACAGATCTACAAAAAATTTATGCTGCGTACGACGTTTGGATCAATTTCGAGTTCAAGTAGAAGACGAGTACAAACTTCCAAAATTATGCACTTATGTAATTTTATTAGTAAAATAAATAGCAATATCGCTCGTTTTTTGAAAAACAAAGAAATAAGTAGGAAGGTCAAAGAACGAGCAGAAATTTACATAGATGGTAAAATTAAATTAAAATATATTTCGACATAACTAGAATAAAAAGCATGCGTTTTGACTTTAACTTAGTCTTCATCCGCTGCCATATAATTAATACAATATTAACATTTTACGATTAAGACATATGAAATTTAACAAATAAAATAACAAAAAAAAAAATCGAAAACCACATCTAAGGTCTGACACATAAAATATAAACGGTAAGCGTGATGTAAACGATAAAAACACAATAATTTCTTCTTAAGTCAATTCATAGTTATAAAATCAACGATTAAAAATTGTGTTTATCTTCATTTATAGGTGAGAAAAAGTGGAATCAAATTTATAAAATGTTGTGAAATGTCAAAGTTGAGATGATCTCGTTGTTAAATAAACTAAGAGTAAATAAAATTTAAAACAGGATAGTTAGTCAACTTATTGAAATTAATTTTGAAAAATAATTATTAGGAAAAATCGCATGACTTACTCAGTATCATAGAAGAATTATTATGTACAAATAATAGTACATCAGACGGTAATTAACGAGTCTATTCAGTGGCAGTTAGTGTACAAATATAATCAATACAAAAGTGTCACCTAACAGTGTCGCTATTTGTTACTAGAAAGCGTATCCAGTAAACTAAAATATTCGTCCAGAAACTCGGTGTCTTTCTTTAAATTTATTCCGTTGATTGTTTTTTGTTATGTTTATTATTAAATCATCGCACAAAATAAAAACATGCGTTTTAAATTTTTATTAAAAAAAAAGAATCGTGTAGGACGATTCTAAGTTTTTGATCGCTGTGATACGAGCTTGAATTTTCTAGTTCTCTAAAATTTGATAGCCGCAGAATATCTTCGAAAATCATAACATTTAATAGATAAAAATGAACACTTATATGCGCTGAACGCGCGATTGCATTTATGCAAGATTTGTTATGAAATTTCTGGTTGGCGCGGATGTGTGTTACGCGTATTAAGCGTGATTAAAAAAGCGTGAAAGAGTGAATGAACAACGCGGAGCGAATTTCTAGACATTCCCGTGATTATAAAGCGGAAAGGCCGAGCCATGGCCGGTCTCGCTTCCGCTTACTCGAGAATACCTGCACCGGCCGCAAGTTAATCACCGTCCAACTCGGCGATTTAATGCCGCACAGGCGGGTATCGATAGTGCAGCGAACCCGATCTTCCAGGGTGATCTTCCACGGTGCGCACGCGGACTTTCCGGCGGAAGCTGCCACCCTGAAAATTATTCGAGCGTGTCGAATCGCGTTCGTGTGATTGCGAGGAACGAGTCACAATAGAACCGTCTGTTTTCTCTTCTCGCGATCGATATATCGCCCAAACGATCCATTTACTTCCTTTGTCGACGCTGATCTTCCTGTCGATCATGTTCTCTTCTTTCCCTTTCTCTCTCTTTTATTTTCCCGTGGTGCTGATACGAAGAATTACGAAGTGATCGCCAATGTGAATATGAATAATGACTCTGGAGCCAAAAAGAGAAGACGCAAGATTAAAAGATACGATTGAAGATTGAAGGGATTGATATTCTCTCCGAGGAATTTCGAAAGGCCAGATTCGTTAATTTTTTATCGTCCTTTCTCTTTGTCTTTTCTTCTTTGTCTTTTCTAAGCGAGAAGTAAAGCTGCCAAAGATAACCAGCATAATTTATTCTTGTTGTGACCGAGAATTCTTTCGTCGCGACTCTTCGCCAATCGATATTCCAGCCACGTGCCGTCGCAAAGCCGAAATTTAATCTGCTCGCGCCTGCACCCAATCGGTCTTAACTTCCTTCCCCCACTTTCCCGGATTGACCTAGATTATCGTCGCGATTGGTGTTTTCTATTTTTACGAGGGCGAGCGTCTCTTCGTTTGCCACTGAACTTGTAACATTTCCTCGCGACGTCGGTTAATCCGATTGCAACACCTTGAGCGACACCTTACACTCCGTGTAATCCAGGTCGAGTTACAATAATGTTGGTTGGATGCAGTTTTATGGTTTACGACACAATTTCGTGCTAAAACCTTTCGATACGACAATTTTACAGCTATCGCGTTTTTATTTTTATTTTCTTTGCAATCAAGCGAAACGTTCTTTCTGCGCCAGCAATAAAAATCGAAGAGGACGGTACGGTTGTTCCGTTAACATCGACCGTGTTGCTTGAACTCTCGAAAACGTCCGTGAAATCGATTTCGTTCACGGAGAGGCTCTCGAGAACGGCCCGAAGCTTTATTCGCGCAGAAAGCCGCAGAACGACGAGAGGACGACTGCTCGATTTTCTTTTTCTCCCTCTTGCATCGGATGCCTTTTTGTACCGTTACATTTTTGTCCATCCTTAGAACTTTTTGCTGATACAGCCGCGTCCTTTACCGGCACTTTGTTCTGCCCCGATAGCTTAGCGCTTAGCTGTAACGAAGAACGACAGAACGACGATAGGAGGCGCAAAAAGAAAAGAAAGGGCTAACGGAATTGCAGCTTCGCTCGTAAGCGTTTGCCAATTACAAAAGAAGCGATTTTATTTCGTATACGTCTGTAGATGTGCTAACGTTTCAATATTTTCTTCTCAGAAAGAGATTCACGCGAATTAAAATGTCATTTCAAATACGGGTCCACTAAACGTGTTAAAATTTAATCTTCATCTGAATCAGAGATCAAAATAAATTTTCGTATTACTCTGAGCGATTTCTTAAAATCTTTCTACAATTACAGATAAATCACATAAAAATATTGAAAGACATTTCTTTCGTAAAAACGTTCAAGAATCGAATCTCTCGAAAAACTTGAAAATATTCAGTGACGAGACACAAATGTGCGCGCATTTCGATGATGAGAGGCACGCGCGCTGCGCCAAGGACCACTGCGATTGGACGTGCAGCGCGTTGACGTAGCTTCCTTTCTCAAGCAGTCAGCATCGGTGTCATCTGCAGCAGAGACGCGCTAAGGATCAAGGACGAGCCCAGCGGCGTGCGAAAGATGCGAAACGGCGGACAAACGGCGCAGCAAACGGCAGTAATGACGCCGCCGCATCTGAACGGCTCGGCGCAGTTCATATCGGGCGGCTATGTAACGACGGGATATCTGCCACGTCAGTCCTGGACCCAATTCCAGGCTACGCCGCAGCATCCGACCAGAAGTGGCGGCAGACCCCTGTCGTTGCCGCCGCCCCCGCCGCCTACCCGACGTGACGGCGGTCAGAGGCCTTGCAACGGAGGTCCGGCCAATACTAAGAACACATCCCTGCCGCATCCCAGATCGGTAACCCACCGGAGTACCACACCTTCGGTGAGTTCGAAATTCTCCAAGGAGACGTCCTTCAGTTTCGCTCTTGAGCGCAACGGAGATTGTCGATGGCTTAAAAAGGTTTCGTGAAAAAAAGATGATAACGAATAATTTATAGGTGAATCTTTTGGTGGATTTAGAAGTGTCGATAGATAAGGATATAAAGAGTACATTGGAAACAGATTTGTTTTCTTTTTCTTTTTAGGAGTGTGAACTACGTTGTATAAACCGCATTTTAGCACCGCGAGAGCGATGAGAACTATTCAGCTTCGGATCGTTATCTCTCCGCTGCCGTTCGGTAGTTACGTGGTACTTTATCGGACGCATAAAAGGAGAAAGACCACAAAATCGGAAGCATTCCGGTGGCGAGGCGTAGTATACGAACGCCAACTTTGGAGTTCGTAGAAGTAGAGTTTCCTTGGAACCGGCCCAGAAAGTCGCGATTCAGAGAATACTTTCGCGCTGCATTCTGAAATCGCTCGAAAGGGCGGAATGGGGCGGCGAGTATATCGATCTGCATTTACGAGCCACGTCACTCAGTGAATTGAGAGATAACTCGGAAATACACTAACGCCCCCGTATTTATTGTTGCATTTTCGCCGTGCGAATAACCCATGTGAATCCAGTATGATAATATGATACAGTTTAAATAAATAGATTTTGCGAATCAATTTTATATTCGTTATGTTATATTAGCATTCTAATTTTTAGCCTATCCATCTTTATTTGTTAATAATTTTATGTTGACTTTTATATTGATTTGAAGTCAAAACGTTAAATATCAGGTGATCTTGTAACTACTTTATCGCGCATATTGCAGAGTTACCGAATGATATTCCAACGACTAGATAGGCCCAAATAAGATGATAAATCATTCTGCTTTTCACAATCATTCATAGCATATATGCGCTCAATTGATTATTAATCAAAATAGTTGTTATTGTAATTCGTCTTAATGAAACTTTATTTTGAATATCTCATTTAATATGCTTTTTAACACGAGAATCGTATAATTATTATAAATATGAGTCTACGTGATTGACATAAATTCCGATTGCGTCCGGCGTGATGGTCGCACAATATCTTCTCCCATGAGATTCCCATGAGAAAACGGAACTTTGTCTGATAGTAGCTGGAGCGCGCGCGCTCCCCCGTAATCTCTCGGCGAGTCGGAGGAGGACCTTTCAAGAACGTCCCTGTAGTACGATTTGGAGAATGGATTCTAGATCGCCGAGACAGCAACTACAATCCTGTTACGGATATTACCTTGGATATAAGGGATGAATTGAAGAGCGATTTACTGAGTATATCTTCTTGTGCCGCTGGAATTTATAGTCAATTGTATAGCATACGAGGGCGAACATAGATATTTGCCAATACATGTTCCGCTCGGATTTACGATATTGCAACCGATGTTAAAAGTTTAACGAAAGTATTCGAAGATCCATATAGCTAGCGTTTAGGAATTGAAAATTCTTGAGATTAAAAGGTTCAATATTCCACGTATGATCTGAATTCGATATTTTAATATCGAAAGTTTGCCGGATATTACCAGATTGTTTGGAACCTTTAATGGAAGGCGCGAAGGTCTCACGAAGGTTCGAGAACTTATTAGAAGTTAACTAACGCTTTAATATTGTACTAGACGTTTCGTAACACAGCTTATAGTTAGTTTAGTTGCTAGTTGCTAAGCCGATTGGCAACGATCCAGAAAAAACGAACGATATCTAGGCGGAGAAAGGAAAAGGAATGAGGAAAATTATATGTCAGTTCAGAAGGGCACGTAGAATGTATAATTCTAGAGCCTACAGATATCCGTACAGGAATGTCGGAAATTACATGTGTCCTTGATTGAATATTACATCGAGGAAATTGGATTTTTCATAAATCCCATGATAGAATTGAAAATTAATTTCCTGATTGAGATTAATTCGACACATTCTCGCCGTTTTTCCGATATTTATCGTCGCAAGGATAAGAATCTGCAGTTTTTTTGCACGATGTATTAGTACAAGAAATTAATTTTCTCATTAATTAGTCCAATGTTTCTTGCCATGTTCTAGATTTCGTCACGAAGATAGTGAAATTAATCTTTCCCCCCTCTCTCTCTCTTTCTCTCTTTCTCTTTTTCTTTTATCTTTTTTATACAATATGACAATATATCCATGACCACAGCTCGATCAATGTATTAGTTTGATACACTGACAAGTCGATTTTGCAATTCAATTATAAGTTGAAATTGACCCGCCGATGAAAACTGGACAATAGGCAATACCTAGAATACATAGTAATCTATTTGTAGATGAGTTCGTTCGATGCGACACAGACGGTCGATGAGTGCTACGAATATAGCGTTACTCGCTCATGCATATTCCGTGATACTGACGCGTAGTAAATACGCGTATCTGTCTGGCTACTAAAAATTCTCACTATGGCGTTGCAGTGCATCCACGTGGAAAATATTTGTGCCCGTTCATATCAGCGCATGTCAATACATGATTCGGGTATAGTTTCGGATTGTCGAAATTGTCTCATTATCCCTTATATCCAAGGTAATATCCGTAACAGAATTGTCGCATCATTCTCAAATCACGTTTCAATTGGTCACATGCAATTTTTTACGCCGATAACATCCGTATTTTTTGAATAGCATCATATAATCTCATTAAGGATGTACGTGTCATCTCAAAATATTACCAAAAGTATAAAAATTTCAGATTGTTCTACTATAACGTGTGAGTATATATCTGTAAAATTTAAACACAATTTTCTTATTTATGTTCAAAATTATTTGATTGTTTCACATTAATTCTTATGTAAAATTTTATACTTATTTGCGTTTTATATACTTATTTAAATACTTATTTGCGAATTTTATAGGGAAATAGCGTTATGAATTAAATTACACTTTTTACGTATACTTAATAGAATTCTAATAAATATTCGTGCAAAAGTTTATTTGTGTGGCTCCTTATTCGTTTAAAAGTTATTTATCTAAAATTGCAGCAAAAAAGGTCATTTTGCTGCATAAGACATTATAAATCAAATTATTTGTTTTGTTTTTCTTTTTTTGCAGTTGGTTTCGGGGCGTGTTTACAACAAAATTATTTGTTGTCATTTAAATTTTGATAACTTTTAGCTGATATTGTACATCCAAAATATCCTTAAATGCCAATGTGACTATTATCAAGAAAGAAAGAAAGGAGAAAAAGATATTTACTTTTCTCTCCGCGATCTTAAAAAAAAAATCTCAGAAAGAATCTCTAGTGGTCTCGTTGCGAACCGCGGATAAAACTTTGAGACGCAAACACATCGTTTCGTGAGGAGAATACATATGAAGACACGTGATGGGTGGGATTCGAGAGACCAGTTTTGCCCGCAAAGCCCAGACGAGTTAGCTCTTAACCCGAACGTCTGAAATCCGAGTTGCGTCGATATGCTAGAAAGTGGTCGAGGTATCGTATTTCGGTCCAACCGATCGAATGTTTCGAGACGGAGATCGTAAAAAGTCGATCGGTTTGCGGTCAGAAGAAACATTCGAGGCGTAAAGATGATAAGAAAATTTGTTGAAAATTAATTTTTTTGTAACTTCTTCACTAGCAAGATTGAGCGAAAACATCTTTTATTATTTGGCGATGGTTACTTTTAAGGATTGACTAAACAATCTAAGTAAACAGTGATGTATATTGAAAACACAACAATTTTTGCACTTTTTATAGCATTTTTATAGCATATAGTATTTTTATACGATGGATTCCATAAGATCATTATTGACTTTAACTGTATAAAAACTAATGAAATGTTTTTGATAACCGGTAATAAGATTTTACATGCTCTTCATGTATATTTTTCGTTTCATCGTTAAAAATGTCGGACATATTTATATATATCTTTTGCTTGAATATAAGCCATCTATTTTTGAAAAGAAAAATACTTGTTATTGAATTTAGGATAAAAATTATAAAACGTCTAATCTGGTAAAATGCCAAAAGTAAAAAGATTTTGTTGGAAAATTTTGAACAGTAACAGTAAGGATTAATAATTGAGATTACGTTACAATGCTTAATTTTTAATTAATATGTTTGTAACAGGCTAAGTAATGTAAATATATATTTTTATTTTTCTAAATTGTTTTTAGGAATTTTGACAAGAAATTTAAAAAAGTTTTAAAAATTAATCGTTTTTAAATCAATTTAAAGCCATTTTAAGCCAGTGATTAAGTTTTATAATTGAGTTTTTCGCGAATTTCTATAAAAAATCATGGTTTATTTTTTGTAACTGAACTAGTGTACATTTGTATTGAAAATGAAATAGATATATATTTGAAATTTGATGAAAAAGAAAAGTGCAATCTCTGTGCAACGAGCAAGTCTATAATAATTAATAATTACAATAACCTTTAATAGAACTAAATCGTTTTAAAATTAAACTATATATTTATATGCCTCTAGAATCTTTTAAGTAAATTTCATTAATTTATCAACGTTTTTCATCTATAATCAGGGCTGGAAATCATGATTTAAAAAAAAATAAAAAAATCAGATTTTTTTTCATTTAAATTATTCATTTAGACTTATTGTTTAAGTTAATTATTTTTAGTAGTAAAAAATAATTAAATTTTATTACAAAAAAATAAACGTGTTATTTTTTTACTGAGCTCACTAAACTTTAATTTATTGTGAATAATCAATGATTTCAAACACTATAGAATTCAAAATAGTCAACTGAAAATCATTAATTTTTATCAATAATTTTTATGAATAAAATAAAATTTATAATTAAGGATGCGCTAAACCGCTAAATCAAAGATCTTCGTGCTAATGTTTCTTATGTGAATTTATATACATTTCTCAAGTTCACCAAACTGCGCGCCGAATAAATTTTTAGTTTCGAAACACAGTCTTAAGATGAACAGAAATAGTAATGTCACTATATTATTTATAATCATATTTAATAATAATGATACTAACAAACATCTTAACACCTTTTCCCTTCGAATATTATAAAGAATTTGTTGCGAAAGCAAGGCCAAGTTGGGGTATTATTTTTCGCAACAAATTCTTTATAATATTCGGGGGAAAAAGGATTGAGATGTTAGTTGAGAATTAAATTGATTATCAATTTAATAATAATGATGCTAACATTAGTACGAAGATCTAGCTTTGACCGGTTTAGCGTATCCTTAATTATTTGTTTTCATATACTTATATTCTATTTGTATTATTTAAAATAAACCTTATTTTTTAATGAATATATTTGAATACTTAAATTTGCATACATAATCTAATTTTTTATTCAGGAAGATGAACGCATACACTTAAATATAAAAACTAACTTAGTTGTTTTTTCGTTTCGTAATGCATTTCTAAATTTCAAGAAACAAGAATCGAAAAAAGAAATAAAAAAGTCGAGGCATATAGCAATCCCGAGACACCAATATATAATTATATACAAAATATATCCATACATATTCATATATCTTTCTTTCTTTTGTAAAATTGCACAACACAGTCAGTATTGGGCATAATTAAATCATAATAAAAATTAACAATTAAAATTTTAATCAAATTTGTGATTTAAATCACTGATTTTAATCAATTGATTTAAATCATTCCAGCCCTGTTTATGATCAATACAACTTTAAATTGAGGAATCAAGTGAGTCAATCACGCAGCAAGTCTCGTAAAATGGCGGACATACGTGACTTCTAATTCAAAGCTTGCAATCTTACTTCGCATTAATAACATCGTATGTTTGTATGTAACGCATATATAACGCGCAATAAATTTATCGGCTAAATAATCATTTCTTTTTCGAAACATCCCATATTTCATTGACGTCGCGCGCATCGCTAAGCAATGGTCATAATAAAGCACGACGCGGACAAAAGAGGATCGAACAGCTCCGGCGCGGCGCGAACGGTGCAGCATGGAAATACCGGTGTAACAGGATTCTCGTGGACCGCAAGATCTCGCGCGGACACCGCGCGCGCGCGCGCGCTGCTCTTTTCCCTCTTTCTTTTTTCTTTTCTTTTCTCTTCTTTCGGCCGAGGCCAGTGCAAGGTCGACACTCTCACCATATCGCCTCACACGTGCGGACTCGCGTGCGTTCGAGAAGGCCACGCGATGCGATCGAAACGAAATATCCAGTTACATCGAATAATCGATGTCGCGTTTGCTTGTGCTGCTACATTTACGTTGTTCCGTAGCAAAGATCGTCATTTAAGAATCGCTCTCTTGTTGACTTGTCCTGATTTAATGACACAAAGAGGAAACAAATGACGACAATCGTCGATCACAATCGTTGGGACGTCAAGAGTCGACGAACTCTTCCCACTATTACATTTTGCTATATTACTCGACAGTTGATTGTTAATTACTGTATTAAGGTAGATTTAACATTGAAACGTAACGTGACATGCTCGTATTTGACGTATAGCAATGATTTATATCAGACCTTTCCCCGATACCGATTTTTCCATGTCGCTTTACGTTGACTACAAAAATAATTGCAACGCGCCGAGTGCAATCTTGTGCGAAAATGTACGCACGCGGACTCGATTGTCCGCTCGACAATATGCGAGCGACTGCATTTTACGACTCGGGTGCGATTTCGGTAATAACTCGCACGGACGAACCGAAACTTTCAACCGTACGTACGCGAAAGCGATTCATCCGAGACAATTTATTCACGCGACTTTTTTGTCCTATACATGTAGGAAAAAGAAGTGTATCTCGCCGATTCCACTTTTGCTGATTCATAAACAACCTCGAAGGCGGCCACGCTTCATGTTTATGACGTCGAATATAAATTGCACCCTGGGGAATGTGCGGCGCGTAATGTCCCATTCTGAAGGATGCAGCAACGTTTAACCCACGCTGTGCCTTCACGCGCGCAACGATTGCCGCATTCTACGCGCGATCCTGCGTGCATACATAAATAAACGTTACGGGTGTGTACAATATGCATAACTCGCGTCGCGGCATCGTAGCCTCTCACCGATGACGCCAATGAGTCAGAACAGAGAACCGTTTCAACCCACGGTAGCGATGCGATAGCACGATAGCGATGTGCTGCCAGTATTTGTCTCGATCGTAAAATTTACTTAATTCTGCTGATAAGATCACTATTTTAGATAAAACGATAAAGTCTCCGTACAAACGGACTTTAGCGTTGAGCGGATAAACGTTAGCACGTTTCGATTTATTCAGTCATCATTTATCATTTTAAGAATCAGTCATCGCGACGTTTCGAAATGCCGCGGGTGATAAAAAAACGCGGTTAATAATAACCGTATGTCGCGATTGTCTATTGCGATAAATGCGTATCTACCGTGACGAAAGTATTGCAAAAAAGCCTACATTATTCACATTGCGCGATTAAAATCGTACGCAAACTAGGAAATCATGATTTTTTTTTAATTAAAAAAATCGGATTTTTTAAAATTTAACTCAGATTTTTTTTATTTAAATTAGATTTATTGTTCGAGTTAATTATTTTTAGTCGTAAGAAAATTAAATTTTATTACAAAATAATAAACGTATTGTTTTTTTAACTAAGTTTACTAAACTTTAATTTATTGTAAATAATCAGTGATTTCAAACACTATAGGATTCAAAATAGTCGAGTGAAAATCGTTAATTTTAAATTAATTTTTATCAATAATTCTTATAAATAAAATAAAACTTATTTTTTAATGAATATATTTGAATACTTAAATTTGCATACATAATTTTTTATTCACGAAGATGAACGCATACACTTAAATATAAAATCTAACTTATAGCGAATTCGGTTGGACGCACTAGTGCGCACTTCAAGCAGTTGTACACTGATCTAATCTAAATGTAAAAGTGAAATATCTTATATAATAAAATGCTCACTACATATTTTATCAATTAGCACAATAAGGTGCATTAAGGATTTCGCGGTTTAACCCATTTCTATCTTTTTATATTAAACACATATCTATACGTCAATTTGTATACAACAGCTTTAATGTGCATCAGTGAGCGTATCCAACCGAATTCGCTATTAGCTATCTTTTCGTTTCCTAACGCATTTCTAAGTTTCAAAAAACAAGAACCGAAAAAAAGAAACAAAGAAATCGGAGTACGTATCTCGGAGACATCAATATAATTATATACAAAATATGTCCATACATATTCATATATCCTTCTCTCTTTTGTAAAATTACTGCGCAGCACAGCCAGTATTGGGCATAATTAAATCATAATGAAAATTAACAATTAAAATTTTAATCAAATTCGTGATTTAAATCGTTGATTTTAATCAATTGATTTAAATCATTCCAGCCATGACGCAAACATAACAATTGCGAAAGTATTTTGGAATTGCCGGCAATTTTTCTGAAGAGAAAAGCGTCTTTGCGGTGTTTCGACCTCTTACTTGCGTTCGTGGACTACGGCATCGTTAGATTGATATATGGTCCTTGGAGTTAAATTCTACGTGTAGATATAATTTTAACGGGATGCTAGAAACATTTCGCTCGTCGAGCTTTTCAGCTCTCCTATCGCTTTCGTGCCGGCGAAACGATTTATAACGCGCACCTCGCGTGCCGCGCGGTTTCTCATTATCTGGTATCAGCGGCAGAATGGCATTTCACGATCAAGAAATTGCGCAATGGGTTCGAATTCCGCGCGTCCGTTCAACTCCGCGCGATTAAACACGCGCGATCGAGAAACGCATTATTCGCGCTTCAACGGCCGCGTTATCACTTTATATCGGCAAATCATCGAGCAATCGCGTTAGATTCGCGACGTTACAAAGCACCGCGCCTGAGTGTAGGCCGGACGATTTCTGTACACAGCGCCGTTTTCTCTCTTTTGTCGGGTCATAAAAAGAAGTCGCTATCGATAAACACATTTGCATTTTGATCGCCGTCCCGAGTGTGCGGATAGGCAAAAAAATTATTAATGTAAATACGCGAGGGTTTAGCTCGGAAAAGTTTATTGCCGTGTAAAGTATGCAAAATTCGTGCCCGCGCGTTATTTGCGCGACGGAAGCGCGCATTCGTTATCCTTTTTTGCGCATTTAGCGTAAATCCGCTCCATTTTTTGCCGGTATCGAGCTACGGAAAAGGTCGTGCGCCGTGCACTCGCGCTTTTGGCCGCGATGAACGCCGATGAGCGATTTTAATTACGGCGTTCTTCTCTCCCGCGCAAACCATTGATTGAGTCTTGGAAACAGGGTCGTGCCCGAGGGGCAGATGACCGCGAGCGAAGAGAAGGCGGTAAATCTATCGGTGCGTTATTAACTGAGCGGTATATTACGCTACGTAATGCGGCGTCATCTCCGGTGCATGCGAAAGCGCATACGTACCGTACACCGGGTTATAATAACGGCGGCTGGGTCATTCGGTTTTAATTAAATGAATATTCATGCGAACTTCTCGCACTGCAGCTGTTGGAAGAGAGAGAAAGGGAGGGAGGGAGAGAGAAAGAGAAAGAGAGAAAACGAAAAAAAAAGACTCGAGAGATGATAAAGAATGTCCGCGACAGCATCGGTCATAAAGATGCGTTTCAACGTTCGTTTGTTCGCTGTTGTTCTAACTTCACGATGATGGCGTAATTTGCGGTGCAGTTAAGTGGCAAATTTTGAAAATGGTTCAACGAGCGTGCATTACCGCGCGCCACATGTCGTCGTTCGACCTCGTTTACGACAAGAGTAATTCATCGGCCGAGAGCAGAAGAGCCGCCGAAATTAAAGTTCAAGCGATGCTCGAGAGCGAGCGGCGACACGATCCTCGAGCGGAAATACGGGACTCACGTACTCGCTCTGCCGTTAAACGAGGGAAAATTATCAGGAAAACACTTGGACGTGTACTTGACAGTCTGCGCACTCCGCCTATTTATGCTAATGTCAAACGAACTCCGCGAATGTGTGAGATGCGAATATTTGCTCTGCGTCGAGAAAATCCCAAGAAACATTGTCGTTTAAACGCTGGTGGCTCGATTTTATTTGCTTCGTTAAAGTCTTTGTTTTATATTTTGATCGTTTTGATTTAATTTAATTTAATTGGCACTGTGCCGGAGAATAATCAGATACAAATTAAGACACAATCGAAAAGGATCTTGATTCATTTGTCTATTTTGCAAAAAGAAAGAGATTCGTTACACATTTCTCTGCAAATGAGAAAAAACGAAATAGTTCTGGCAACTATATCTTTTAATAGCAATGAAATTTAAATTTTACAATCAGTTTTATAAAGTAATAAGAAGTAATACTAAATACTATAAAAATACAGTCACAGCAACAACATATGTGAACTATTAATTATAATAAAATTATTGCAATAACAACTCAATTATTACACACAATTATTACAACACAGTTATAATAATTACACAGCAACTATAATTATACAGTTATACAGACTTTATACAAATAAGATATGATAATTACATTCTTCCAGTTTAGACAAATATTTTTTTTAATGAAGTATAATACAGGGCTAGAAAAAATTGATTAAAAAAAAAAATAAAAAAAAAAGGATTTTTTTAATTTAAATCGGATTTTTTAAATTTAAATCAGATTTTTTTTATTTAAATTAGATTTCTTGTTCGAGTTAATTATATTTAATAGTAAGAAAATAATTAAATTTTATTACAGAAGAATAAATGTGTTATTTTTTTTACTAAACTTTAATTTATTGTAAATAATCAGTGATTTCAAACACTATAGGATTTAAAATAGTCGAGTGAAAATCATTAATTTTAAATTAATTTTTATCAATAACGCTTATGAATAAAATAAAACTTATTTTTTAATATATATATTTTAATACTTAAATTTGTATAATTTTTTATTCACGAAAATGAACACATAACGTCTGTGAAGTTGGCATCTCAAATGTTAGCATCTCACTTTTTTATGGAGTATTATGTAGCATCCGCAATAGTTTTAGAGTATTAGATAGATTATAGCAATAGTTTTGTCGAATTTTGTCCAAAAAACGCATTTTTAGAAAATGAGATGCTGGAAAACAGCTTATCGTCCAGCATCTTACCTTAATTTTCATCTGAGGACAAAAATCCGGGGAGTTTTGGAAGCGTCTTAACGTGTAGATTCARGAAATGCAGAGTTGTAGGCTTTCACTATCACCGGATTATTGTTAATCATGATTATTAATAATTTAGGCTCATAAGAGTGAGACGCTATACTACAAATGCGAGTTTTGGATTCGAATATATTTTTAAATAGTAACTTGCATGCCCGCAGACACAAAACTCAAGAGTTGTGACCTCTCATGCCAATACAATTGTTGTAAATAATTATTTATAATAAGAAAAGGTGAGATGCGAGGATAAAAGTGTGAGATGCTGTACTAAAACTGCGAGTTTTGGGCTCCAATATGTATGCTACGTACGCTACAACAATTGTATTGGCATGAGAGGTCACAACTCTTGAGTTTTGTGTCTGCGGGCATGCAAGTTACTATTTAAAAATTTATTCGAGTCCAAAACTCGCATTTGTAGTATAGCGTCTCAYTCTTATGAGCCTAAATTATTAATAATCATRATTAACAATAATCCGGTGATAGTGAAAGCCTACAACTCYGCATTTCCTGAATCTACACGTTAAGACGCTTCCAAAACTCCCCGGATTTTTGTCCTCAGATGAAAATTAAGGTGAGATGCTGGACGATAAGCTGTTTTCCAGCATCTCATTTTCTAAAAATGCGTTTTTTGGACAAAATTCGACAAAACTATTGCTATAATCTATCTAATACTCTAAGACTATTGCGGATGCTACATAATACTCCATAAAAAAGTGAGATGCTAACACTTGAGATGCCAATTTCACAGACGTGAACACATACACTCAAACATAAAAACTAATTTAGCTATCTTTTCGTTTTCTAACGCATTTCTAGGTTTCAAAAAACAAGAACCGAAAAAAGAAGCAAAGAAGTCGCAACACATAGCAATCTTGAAAACACCAATATATAATTATATACAAAATATGTCCATATACGTTCATATATCCTTTTTTCTTTTGTAAAATTACTGTACAGCACAGCCAGTATTGGGCATAATTAAATCATAATGAAAGTTAACAATTAAAATTTTAATCAAATTCAGAATTTAAATCAATTGATTTAAATCATTCCAGTTCTGGTATAATACGAACAACAATTGCTAGACGGAGGCAGCGGTTCTATTTTTCGTAATTAAAAAAATCACGTAGAATAGGATAAAAGAAGCCTAGCATTATGGGATTTTTACTAATAGTCTAACAAAATGATTCCTCGAATGCGAATCATTGAGCGTGAAGACAAAAGTAAATAAGAGATGTAGTTCCAATACTACATTTTTTTTAGTTCTGTAAAAATTAAGTTAAGAAAATTAAGTTAAGAACATTACTGAAAGTATTGTATATGCCAGAACTTATTAATACAATAGGACCTGAAATTTGGTTATTACACACAGATACTTGCTATTGCAATTTATATTTTTTTTTCATGTATGTTTTACACACACACACACACACACACACACACACACACACACACACACACACACACAAAACTTTATAATATATAGTTGAGGTGCTATTTGTCCTCAAATTTTTAGTTGCTGGGTTTCTCTGAACAGATACATTTCTCTCAAATTTTTGCAACGTTCTGTACATCCGAAAATCCGCGATGCAGATGTCGGGTATCATTCCGAATCTGGATTGCTAGGGGCGCTTTTGTCCGCTCGCTTTATTATTGTCAATATTGACTGTGTTGATTGACCCTAGAACACTCGTTACATCAGCCCGCACCCGTCTCTTGCCATTCCGCATCACGTCGCATCGCATCGCTGAACTCGCATCGCGTACGTGAGAGATAAGCGAGCGATCGTGATTTTCCGTCGATTGTTGGATAAACGGAAAAAAGTGACGCCAAATACCACTCGATGGTTTCGTTTTATAACGAATTATCCGTTCACCTATTGTCTATCCATTCAATTTGCAACGAGAATACATCGATAAATGCATTTTATGACCTCGAGTTCGAGAGGAAGCGCAAATGGTTTAATAGACACAGTTTAATCAAAGAGTTTGCTTGCTATTACTGATTTATATTTAATCTCCATACTTTGCGTAACTTTCTTCATACAAATTTTATTGCGACTTGTGCGTGTGTATCAGCTCCGTTTTCGAATGCATTCAATTAAGCAAACCGAATTTTCCAACACTTCCATGATAATCATGGATGCATGCGGTAACTTGATTTGTTTCGCGTATACGAGAATCAAATACGACGCAATTTACATATAATTGAGAGAAACCGTTTGTGCTGGCTTTGTCACGCAAATGCAAGAAAACTGATGATACTAAACCCAAACGAAAAAACTGCGTGGTATCGTGCGCTTAATATTACTTTCGCTCGATGCGTTTTAAGATGCAATTCAGGTTTCCAATTTGTTATACATTCAGATTCTCAAAGAGCAACTTAAACATATGATAATGAAATTCCCCTTTGACATACAACAGTCTGTTTGAGGCACAAAGATATTCTAGGCTACTTCTCTAACTCGATTCGACCGCAATGTAGCTCCGCGAGTTGCCCGTAAAAGTGAAGTTAACCAGTGCAATCTCGCAACTGTTTTCGCCAACTCGTAGCAAAAGCGACTGTCTCCAAATCGGCAATAAACAGGTATCATTTGGTGCTTCAATGTAGCAAAAGTTTAATTTGCGATTTGTTACGTATGATATCTTCCCTGAAACAAGATGCGATGGGATACGCAACTAAATTAGATCGTTGTTTCATTGAATCGTTGGAATATTGCAAATAAGTATCGGACCGTTCCCATCTCGAGAGAGAACAATCGCAGCCTCTTGGAATTAATACGATCTCGTTGTAATCTGACAGTCCTGAGCTTCCTGATGAAGTTGGGACGTTTATCTTGGAAGGCGGCAAGTCTATTCGAGCCTGTCTCTTAAAAGGACGTCTAAGACGAGATTTCTTGAGACGCGGTTACACTTCTTAATTAAGATGTGTCAGAACGATACCAAACTTCGTGTTATCTGGCAAATTATTTCAGTCGCGTGTTCAACGAAGCGATGTCGCTTAAATGGGATCTTCATCGCGTGGTGTTAAGAGAAAAGCTTTCAGAGAAATTTAGTTTAATTCGCGAGTATATTTAATGAACATTGTTCGCAATGATGAAGATTTAACGCCGGAAATTCAACGCGGAATATTTTTTCAGCAGACAGATATGTTCAAACGTGACAGAAGTCATATTTGTACGAATAAACGTCATTCTTTATTAATCTGAAATAATCATATTTGTGGAATAAAATACAAATCATATTACACAATATTATAACGTTAATTTAAAATTATCTCTTGCGCTTGATTCTAGTAGATGCGATATTTTATATGAAATAGTTACGTTAATTTCGTCTCCAAATTAATTCTGCGAATCCCCTGATATTAATTGGAAATTAATGCCGAGTGTAACATATGCTTGGACGAGAAAAGCTGCTGTAACACTATAATCTGGCTACTCTAATTCGCACACATATAACGCAGTTAATTCACTGATATATTACCCGCCGTGCCGTGATATATTATTTATTGTGTTACGCAATTTTGATGAGGTTTTGCGTAGTAGCTGGTAGCCTACAATACAATAAAGCCATGTGTGGTCGCTAAGTGAGCGCCCTTGGCAACCCTACATCAATTTAGTCATATCCGCTGGTCGTATCTGGGTCGAAGATAGCTCGACAGCAAACCTGTACGCGTTATACAGCGTGGCATAGCTAATGTAGTTTAGAATAGGCGTGTCCATCAAAGCGCGAGCCGCTACCCAAACTAATCTAATAAGATGAGAAGCTCCGTCGGATATCTCAAGCATCATTATGGTGCAGCAAATGTAACATCCCGGAAGTTCTCTTCCTTAATATCTATCGTGCAGAGCTCATTTATAAAATCGAATAGCCTTATTAATAATAAACTATATTTCCTGATGAATTAGATGAATTTTTTACAATGAAGCGAGAACGTAGAAAAATTAAATAGATTTCAATTTCTACATGGAAAGAACGATTTTGCTGAAAGATGTAAAATTTTGCTGGCTACACATCTGAAAATAATTTTGTTGAACCATAAGTAATGTTGTTAAAACCTTAAAAATAATGATCAATGTTGCAAAAATTTTGATATTCTAACAACTAGTTTGAGTGTTCTACATAATTATTTTGATAGTTCAACAAAATTACTTTTCTGTTTTGTTAAATCCAGTTAAAATTTTAGATTTTTCAGCAAAACTGTTCTTTCCGTATATTAAATCATATTGGTGAAGAACGTCCGTATTCTACTTAGATGACACGAATATCTTCGTCGCGCCCCTTGAACGTGACCGTCTTCGGCCGCCTACGTGTTGGATTTCTTTGCGACAGCCGCTAATTAGAATCTGTGTCGCGAGTTTCGGATGGCGAGGCACTGCACCAAAGAGCAGCTAACGGAAGAAGAGAGACGCCCGGTGCATCTCGACGATACGAGTATTGCACGGAGTCGAGAGTCATCATCTTCTCTTGCCTCTTTCACCCGTTGCTTCTCTCGCTCGCCACTCGAGCAAGCATAAATCTTAGACTGTATGCAGCAACTGCATACATAACTTGCAAATTGAGAATTTTTTTCTCTCGTTAATTGATCTCTCATTGCGTTCCGCGTCAGAATTATTCAGTCCGTTTTTGTCTTATTTTTGTCTTATTTTCACATGATCGCGTCAAATATTTTGTGTAAATTGCAATAATGTTTATAATTATGTGACAAGTGTGATTAACAACATGGATTAATGTGACTTGTCAGAACAAGCGGCAGGTTGTATTTTGTCGTGCAGTAAATGCCGCAGATTTGCAATATGCTAATTTTTTGGTAATATCTGATATATCGAATCGCGATAATCTTAGAATAATGTAGTATTAGATGGGTTGTAATGGCGTAATTATTTAGTATTTCGTACGATAAACTCATGCGAATATCGATTTTATGAAAACATTCATGAAAAGTCGTTGACCTAAGTTGCACGAAAATGGAAATGATCGAGACTTGACAACGAGAATCAATGACTTTTAAATCCATCAGCGCGATAAAACGTCCCGGCAGTCACGAAATGTCACTGTCGGATATATATATGAGAGAATTTGCAAAGCAAATTTTCCGGATTTTATCGACGATTTTTATTCCGTTGCCCTTAGAGCCCATCCACGTTTCGTGGCTTCGCTTCGCTTTAATCTCGCCGCTGTGATATGAGTCAGTTCAGTTTAACCAACTTTTTGTGCGAGCCATGGATTGCGAGCGCGAGAAAATGAAGTCAGCGAGTGCTTTGTGCACAAAGCTCACGTGCATATTCATTATTAGCCCGGGTGCCGACAAATTAGCGTTTCCGACGTTTATCAACGAGCGTAAACTCTCCGAAAAATTCAAAGGGGAGTAAATAAAAAGAATTCTCTTTATCTACATAATTTGTCAGCGAGAAAATTATAGTGCACGCTATATCTCCAAAGTCACAAATACCTACAATTAAATGGCTCACTGATTTTGTTCCATTAACTGCGAAAAGTTAACTGCAGGGAGAAGGATAAAGAAACAATTTCAGAAACAATTCTAAAAATGTATGGCGAATTAGACAGTCTCGCGGAAGTCGTATAATAAAAGATGCAGTGTTCAATTACAGCGAAACATTAAACGTTGCATTCACGACAACTTCATTTGCTTTAGACCATTTTGTTATTTCGTGCTCTTGCTTGCGACAAATACGAAGAGCGTGTGAAAACACAAACTATATTTATATAATATATATACACAGGATAAAAAAATTTTGAAACATAATGGAACCAAATGCAAGCCAAAAATATTATTAGGCATCTCATTATTTAACATTTTAGCCCAAAAATTGATTTATGGCATTTACCGTGAATTATCCTTTGTTTCAAAATCCCTTGTACTCCTTAAACTTATGTATAATGCCAATAACCAATAGGAAATAATACAAATAAAAGAATTCTAGATAAATAAAAAAAATATAGGTTTCTAATACTTTTGATCAATGCTATCTCGAAAAATATGAAAGATACGGAAAACTGTTTCAGATAAAAGTGGTTTGAAGGGGTGCAAATGATGGTAAAATTAATTTAAAAAAAAAATCAATTTTTTGAAAAATCAATAATTTACGAGATATTTTACACTTTATTCTGGCACATTTTGACATAAAATATAAAATATAAAATCTCGTAACTTCATTTTTTGATAATTGTATCTTAATATTTTTATATATGCACAGATAAATGAGATAAAATAAGATGAATTTTTTGTGCAGAATAACGAGGAGGATATCATATTATGTAAAAAAATCGATTAAATATAATTCCATTAAAAAAAAGACAATAATCTTTATATGACCTTTACGGCAAATTTATTTTTATCTGCGTCTCCTCAAACCATATAATTTTTATCTGAAATATTTTCGTATTTTCCATATTTTTTGAGATATTTGGCCCATTACATTTCAAATTTTTATCTCGTATATTATATGTATTATATATGAGAAAAAAATGTGCGCGCGCGCGCGCGCGCGCGCGC
>JANQDE010000013.1:145616-192919 GCA_037157785.1 Cephalotes varians | reverse complement strand
ACACACACACACACACACACACACACACACACACGCACACACACACACACACACACACACGACGCCACGATTCTTTTATTGCGATTTATCACTGTTTCATATGTATTTAGTAATCTTTTCGTGGACCGAGATCTTTAGCTTTAAATTAGCGCCAAACTACAGGATGCGGCATAATTAAGTGAACGATTTGTTTTTTTGAATAACTCAGAGAAAAGTCAAAATCCTTTCCAAATCTCGATGGATATCGTTTATTGGCATCAATACAATTTTCCCTGTCTATATGCGAAAGATTACATCTGGCAAATGACCACCTTTAGCGTTGATGCAAATTGAGACTCGATTTTGGGCATTTTAACGTGATGCAGTGTTTCGGCAGAAATGTTGGCAATTTCTTCCTATATGTTGACTTTCAGAGCAGCGAGAAACTGTGAACGATTGATATAAACCTTGCTTTTGAGGTAGCCTCATAAAAAGAAATTTGGCGGTGTCAAGGTTATCAAGGATTTTAATCCATGGTATTTTAATAAGCCTTTTAAGAGGTTATTTGATATTGTGCGTATGCTTCGTTAAGAGGTTAGAAGTTAATGAGAATTTGAGTATATGTTAAGAGATTAAAATTTGGTACTACGACTGGACTCCTGGCCAATAGGAGTCTAGTATTCAACATTCTGAAAAGCATGGTACATTGACTGCATCCCAAACTTATTGCAAGTCACGTACGTATAAAGTGCATTCGGCGTCATTGTTCTAATTTTTCCGTAATTGTCCATACTGGATGTTTCTTTGATATTACACGCGAATCTGATTGAATTATGTCTTTTTTATATTGCAAAAAAGTTCCTGTTATAAAATTGCGATCGAGCTTCGCCGGTCTTTGGTGTTTTGACATCTCTAATAACTTTCTCACACTTAATAAACTGTGATAAAATTTGAAATACTCGCATAGAAACAATTGACCTTGGCGATCTTGATGGCTAGGTGATATCGTCAAATTTCGATATAAGGCGTCCAGGAAACATTTGACGCAAAGAAGCGATTGTGGCAGACGATGTATGGCATGAAGGCCATCATGTTGGAAATATAGGCCTTCCACAAGTTCGTGCAACTTTGTTCGAAATGCTGTTTGCGTCGCAACAACTGGAGATTGATTCTCGTAAAACAATTTGAGTATTTCTGCTCGTCATTTTGGCGTATATCGCTGCATTGGACAAATTGTACACGTTTTCACTTTATAAACCACCAAATTTGATTGAGAAATGTCAACTGTAGGGATCGTTGGTCCGCTACTGTGTTGTTGACCGTGTTTTGTCTTCGGGGTAGATTCACGGTGGCTGTCAGAGCTCCTGGTAAACGATTTCCCAATCCGAGAGTGTGTTTTCTTCCGGGAAGGTCGATGACTTGCTGAGCCTTTGAGAGAGAAAAATATTGTGGCGCGATGAAGTGGAATCGAACTTGGATTCTCCGGAGTGTAGACTATCGCACTAACGACTGTGCTACGGCCACCTTGTGTTATTATTGTTTATTATGCGAGTCGTATAGCAAATCCGTCAATGGCGAATGTGGAGACGATAGTCAACAAATACGAAAATGGCGCCATCTTTCGATCGTTCACTTAATTATGCCGCACCCTGTACATGATTGATATTCGCAGTTTGCTATTCGTAGTATAAGATTCGCCATAGACGTATGGCTACATTGGCTATCGCATCTGCGTTGCGACTTGTGACCTACGTGCTGAGCCAATGTAGATGGGCCTTTATGCGTCACGAATCGCGAATATGCGCATAGTGTAGCCTCACCCTAATAAGTATAGACTGCGCGTTTCTTATTTAATTGAACTTAGCATCTGTGCTCCGTTAGAAAGAAAATGCAATGTTGAAGCGTATTGGTATCTCTCTTCAATTTATTTTAGATGGGGAGCGCAAAGAGAAGACGATTTAACGATTTAAATAGGAAGGGCGATTTAATCTTATATGTCATTATCTCATTGATGTTTTAGAGAAAGAAATACGCATCAAGCTATCATGCTCTTTCTAAACTGATAGTGACAACTTCATTGTAATCTATACTTATTATATCTATGAAATTTATGAATAGCGTAAATGGGCCCAGACATTACACTAAGAGACATCTTAAAGACGTCATAAAGATGTCTTTTAAACATGTTGCGCATTGTCTGAGGTATATTTGCATTCGTCGTTTCACATTCATGTCGATTCGTCGCAAAACAATTTGTTGCCGAAATCAAAGAATCACCACGAATCAATCAATTCGTTTCGTATAATACTATATTTGGCATTAAGATTCATGTTTATGCATGTTGTTATGTTGTTATGTTTATAATATTTACATTCGTAAAATCCATACATCCATACTATTTTTATGCTGTTTATTTTATTTATTCTATTTTATTTACATTATTTTTAAGCGTGCAATATGTAGGGGAGGCCGGAGCTGTCATACTTTTTACAATTTCAGTATTCGACTTTTTAATCAACTAATTATTATGATTAAACTGTATTAATATAATAATATGATAGAGAGAACTTTTCTCTACATTTTCATGTCAGGAACGATTCTGCACACCACATAAATTATTTGTAATAAGTGAAATAGCGAACAAGCTGCATTGTAGCCATGGAGTAAGTTGATATCATGGTGTAAGTGCTATGACTCTAGATTAAATTAATAAAAATGTAATAGAAATAAAAAAGATATACTTCTTTTGATAAAGATTGTATATTTTTAATGTTATTTTGTAATAATTGAGGAGCCTAGCAGGATAACAATGCTAAACGACATTTACTTAAAAACGGATTTAATAAACAAACGTTTCGACCCTTTAATTAGGTCCTCTTCAGTGTTACAATTTAAAAAATTCACAATACATATTTCTTACATTTAGTTCTTACATTGGTTGTTACAATTACCTCAGAAATAGTGAGGCACGGTAAAAAATGGCGACAATCTATGTTGGAGCGATTTCCTTTGTTCTTCCATTTGAATCACAAGCAATCATTATTAATCCATAGTTTATTGATCAGCGCATTATTTAGAGATTGTGATATAATTTGCGAGAATTGATTAGAACTTTTGGTCATGTCACATAGTCAAAGTCTGATAAGTGACAGCAACCAAAAGCCCGTACATAATTGTGTAAAAAGTAAAGTGTTAACTGTGTTTTCCGAGTGTGTGAGACTGAAATAAAATACATTATTTTAAACGTAGCCTGCTTCAATATAGAAATATTAAATATATAAAGCATTTTGTCAGAGTTAAATTGTAATTAAATGTTTACACACATCGCGCGGTAATAATTAAGCTAAACTTACCGAGTCAACGTACTTTAATCTTACATACATTTGATTTCAATCATTTTATTATAATAAGTTACTGTTATTATTTAAAATAACATGTATAACAAATTTTTTTTTTTTAACTAATACGTCACTTAAATTTACTCTGTTAAGCTGAAGAACATTATGGAATTTTGAAACGTTTGAAAATTTAGTTCCTTCTCTCGAAACAGATTATTTTTTTTGTTATACTTGTTTGATTCAAATAAAATTTAAGGCAAAATATCTATATTATAAAAGAGATATTTTACGATAACTTTTTCATTCTTTTGCTATAAATACATGCTTCTCGAGCCCCGGTTTCCGCTATTGTCAAGTTATCTCAATAAATCACGAATTATGGACAAATCTTGAATTGCGAATCACGAATGACGAATGGCGAGTAGTGTGAAAGATCTACATTAGCAAATTTCCGAATCAAATTTTATACGAATCATAAATCGTGCATAATCTAGCACACTAATCTTACTTCAAACGTTTCGTGTTTTTCTCCATGTTTCACGGTGTGCAAGATTGGTTTCCGAAAGAGAGAATCGGTGGCAAAGTGAATTCTGAAATTTCATCGCCCGTAAAATCTGTTCCGATTGAAGATGGCTCGCTATTCGATGTGTCGAATACGTTTTCAGATAGCAGCAGGTGGAAAAGTGTCACAGGAATTTCTTGCTGTCGAGACGCATATGGAAGGAGTGATTTTGCTGAAGTATCTAAAAGCTTAGTTAGACACAAATCTGAAAATGATTGTTTGGACCATTCAAATAGTTATGTAGAACGTTCAAACTGATTGTTAGATGTCAAATTTTTTGCAGCATTATGCTTGAGCATCCTATATTATTTTGACAGTTTAATAAAATTATTCTCAGATCTGTATCTAGCTAAATTTTTAGATACTTCGACAAAATTCAAAATTCATTTAGATACTTCAACAAAACAAACACCGTTCTTTCCGCGCAGAGAACGTGAAACATTGGCGGTGGCGGTAATTTATTAACGTCTCGCAGAGTAACGTTGCTTCTTAGAGCAAATAGCTTCCGAGCACGAAGAAGAAACATATATGCACAGCGCTCGTGTGCAAGTCTAAATAGCGGATTAGAGAAAAGGACGTTTCATTTGTCAAACTGCTCGTTTTGTGAAATACCTTAATGCCATAATTTGCTGTAAGTGCGACTGGGAAACCACGACCCATACGATGCGTATATTCGTATTTTGATTTGCGAGCTATCGCGTCGCGGGAGATTAAAGAGACGTGACTTATTTAGATTTTGATAAAGAAAGCGAAGTCGACGCGATTCATACGTTTTCTTAATAGTACGCAAGATTGTTATGACATCATGTGTCATCTCGCAGAAAAGAGTCAAGGAGATCTGCATTGCTGCGTGTAGAACAACTGCGTCTATTAATTCCTGAAGGCCACGCGTTAACGAAGAAGAAAGTCTCGAGTGGCCGAGGAATCTCGAAATTACTCAATATCCGTTACATTGTTCGCTGCACGGAAAAAATCCATGAAGCTTTTTACAGAAATGACGCGAAACATGGTAACGCGAAAGCGATGCGAAATATCGAGCGATCGAAGTAGTAATCGAGATATTGAATCTTTCTGTTGCAGAAGGTGGACCCCGAGCTGATATTTACAAAACAGGAACGAATCGGAAAGGGTAGCTTCGGCGAGGTTTTCAAGGGTATCGACAACAGGACCCAGCAGGTTGTCGCCATCAAGATTATCGATCTTGAAGAGGCGGAAGATGAAATCGAGGACATACAGCAGGAGATTATGGTTCTGTCGCAGTGTGACAGTCCATACGTCACCAAGTATTATGGATCTTATCTCAAGGTAAGTAGAAAAATATACTCTTTCCTGACGTTTTAAGAAAAAAACTCGGTTGTTACTACAGCCGTCAAATTGTATCTGGTGACAGTACAAAATATTGGACGCTCCTCTTTTTATCACTGTTCCGTCCCGATGAATCGCCGCCGTATAATCGCATAGGTACGAAAATAAAAGCCTGCACGATCGAGGGCACTTGGCTGTTACGCCCCATCATTTTTCATACGGCAAAGAATAGGAAGGGCTTGACGGTCGGTTAACTATCGCTTCCGGCTCGGCTGTGTCGCGTCGTTCGTTGCTTCCGCTTCCTGCGAGAGGTTCAACGAGCACAATCGGGAATATCGCAAATTCTCGTGATTCGTTCTATGATGTAATAATAAAAGTGATTTTTATTTCAAGATGTTCTAATGACGTGCTTTCATATATAAATTATTTAATTATTAATTTTTAATCATAATAATTAAAGTTGAAAAATTATGAAATATTTTCGAAAAAATGTACTTTGTAGAACATCCGCATTTATTTATTTTCACAATAAAATAATAATAATTGATTTTTGAAAAAAAATTTTGAAGGCTTATAATCCTATAGGAGAAAACATCTGCGCGCTTCAAGCGAATGCGATTTTATGCCGTTCTATCGCGCGCACTAGGAAAATCATGTCGATCAACGGGATCGAGATTCGAGCGCTTCGCGAAAAGGTCGCGGGCAGTCATTCGTTTACATAAGTCTCGTGTTCCGCTGGCGAACCTGGTGGATGGCGACGAGGAAGTTTTACGTGATCGTCGACACGTTTTCTATGTTAAGAGGAGATGCATTTTCTCGCTATCGTTTTGTTGCATTACCGGCAAGCCGGAGCTATTTGCGATACTGCGAAGAGGAGAAGAGACAAGAGGAACATTGTCCGCATTCCAAAAAGAATACCAGAATCTTCGGCGACTTAAGCGGAGTCAAATTTTTCTCCCTGTCACATAGCTCGTTCGTGCCTTGACGAGATAATTTGATAATACGTGAAATGTTTCTGAATCGTTACTCCATTTGTTTTTAAACTTTTTTAAATTTTGCAGCTTTATATATTATCTTCATATATTTTCTCTCTCTAAAATTTATTGGATTTTTCTTGATTACAGAGTTATATCTATTTATTAGAGAGCTCTATAGAAATAATGTAATTAAATTTACGGAATCTACTTTTTTCTTAGACATTCACAATGCTTATGTTTTAATAATTATCATTTATGCCGCTACTCTCCTATATTCTCCATAATAGCGACAAGCAATTACTCGGCCTAAGATGTCGCAATGGCAGCGAATAAATCATAAACTTCGCGGCCCTATTAACAGAATGGCACAATGGATCCGTCGTTATCGAGAATTGTTGAGGGACCGTTAATTGCAACAAAAAGAGTAGGTTTGCATGCCGTTTCTCGCGATACTGCGGGATGAGAAAACGGATTACTCCTACGCGCCCTCCTACTGATTCCTTCTCCCCTTCTTCATTTTCGTAGCCGAGAACCGTGAAAGCTCAATGTGAACTTATGAAAGCGTTGCCCGATATCGCGCCCGAGAAGTTTTCTTAATGACCGCGCGAAACGATCATTAACGGTCGTTAGTTAGTCGCGAGCGCGAATACTCGGGTCGAAATACATTCTCGCCAATTTACGCCGCGACGTCCGCGATTTGAAAACAGGGCGCGGGCGTTCCCGCTCACGCGCTCGCATAAATAAATTGTGCAAACGTTAAGCGATTGTAATTATCAAGCTCGCGATTGATATTACGAAATAACGAAGCGTGTTAGAACACGACGAGCTGTCGACTTAAGAAGAGGTGTACAAATGTATATAATTAGTATACGTAGTTACGAGGTCGATCAACGAGAGGTCTTATTTATCACGAGAGGACGAGATAAATGGTTTGATTTGTGCAAGGTAAAATCCATTTAAGCGGCGGAAGCCGGCGACGGAGGAGAAATATGTCGCTGTGGTAAATATCAAAAGCCGAGCGAGATTTCACGATATTTCCGCGCCTCCCAAGCTCTCGCCGTTGAAATTTTTCCGTCTCTCCCTCCCCCTCCCCTCTCTCGCACGATAGGAACAATGGTCCCACGATGACACATCGACGGTTAGGGCGGAGATGAAAGAAGGCGCGCGGGTGCCTACGCGCCCGTCTACGCGCCTGATGTCATCGTATAACGGATGTACCGCGATCACCTCGTTGCCGCCTCGATCGCCGTGGCTTTCCTGCCTTCGGAAACTGTTATTAAAGCAGGACCAAGTCGGTCAACAACGGTTATCGGGTGACGGCACTCCGGCAGCTTGCGCGCCACCCGGCGCGCCGGACGAAAGATTTCTCACTGTTTCTATGATGCCTCGCGTTTCGATCGAAAGAGATTTGTGCTGTTCTTGCACGTATCGTGTTACGATATAACAAACGTCAAAAAGAATATGGTGAATTCATATCTCGTGAAACGTTCGAGATTCGATCTCGAAGGAGATTGCAGTTTCAAATCTTACATTTATAAGATACCGTAGAAAAAATAATTATATTTGGATTATACGCGTTTATGCAGATTACGATATTTATAATATTTCGTATCTGAAAATGTATGAGAACGCGTAGATGACGGTACGTTGGATAAGTTAGATGAACGAGACGACTCTCGCAAGACTTAGCGGCACTCCTTCGGATTTCTCAATCCGGATGTATCGTCTATTACGAGGGCCGTTGTGATTCTTCTCCTGTTTTCGCTCAGAGAAAACGACCAGAAATATCATTATCGATCTTTTAAAAATATAATGTTTTGAAGCCGCTAGATTAATAAAACGTGCGCTGCACGTGTAGCTCATATTACTTTTTGTTTATCGTTCACTACGCGTACGGTTCTTGATGTCTCAACACCATTTTCGTTATTAAAATTGTTGCAAGCGAAGTGTAGGCTTATACATTATATAAAACCATTATATAATGCGTTTTAATAACGCTACAGGATCCCAGCGGCATATTGCGATAATTAGCAAAAACATTTTTGTGAAACGGGATTTTACTCGCGGCGTGTAATATCTGCTCTCTGTATATATATGAGCAAAAATCCACGACGCTTTTTCTCTTTTACCCTATTATTTGCGGTTCATTGTGCTCCAAACAAAAGACAATACTTCCCATTCTGCACCCGAATAAGAACGGTGCGGCCGAAATTTTACGAATGAACGAATATAATTGCACGGAACTCATCTTGGCAAAGTCGTCTTTCCTTTTAATGAAATTACAGTATCTTCGCCCTCCTATCGTCGCACTTCGTTTTTCCATTTTGTCTCCGAATCAAAGAGAATCGTATTGTGGTGCATCCACTATTCTTGATCCATCATTCTTGATTTTCGCGGATAAAGCATGGCAGAGACCGGAGCATAGGTTTTACAATTTTGGCATTTGACTTTTTAAACCACTAATTACTATGATTAAACTATAATAGAGAGAATCTTTCTCATTTGCCAGGATTCTATATACCGTATAAGTTTCTTTATAGCGAGTGAAATACGGACATGCTGCATTGTAGTTAGCTTGCCTCGACAGTGAAGTAAATTGATACATATGGAACATTATCTATATGATAAACTCTATGTTACAGTAATAGAAACGTAATAGAGAAATGAAGAAACAAATCACAAATATATACTTCTTGACAAAGATCGTGTCTTTTAAAGTTATTGTAATAATCAAATAGCAAAATACAGAAAAACAAATATAATCTATTTTAGATGTAGCTTGCTTTAATAAAGAAATATTACATATTTCTGATAAAAAGCGTTTTGTCAGAGTTAAATTATAACTGAATGTTTAGGCGCGGTAACAAGTTTAACTTCAGCTTGCTTTAAATATGAGCCAATGTATCCTATTCCTACGTTTAATTTCAATTATTTTATTATACGAATTATTCTTATTATTATTCATAATAATATCGTACAGTAACAGAAATTTAATAATATGTTACTTCGATTTACTTTGATTTACTTTCAAAAATATTAACGGAATTTTGAAACGCGCAAAAATTTATTTGCCTCCTCTTGAATCAGATTTTTCTTTTTCTTTTTATTGTAATATTTGTTCGATTCGAATAAAAACTTAGGGAAAGTGCCTGTGTTATAAAAGAGATATCTTACGGTTACTTTTCCATTGTTTCTTTCGCTATAAATACATAAATGAAAACGCAATGCCAACTTGCTTTTTGTGCCAATAAATCCCGATTTTCCTCATCCGACAGACGGCACGTGCATCGAGATTTTAGAATCTAATCAATTTGCGTGTATCGATTTGTGATCGTGGATGCTCCAAAGCCAATGTTCAAGGAATGTCAAGTAGGTCACGTCAATTTTCCACAGAAATCACGCGATTCTACCACTCTAGCTCTACTTTGCGACCGAGATTTACGGTCAGTTGCTCGATCGACGCTGGAAAACACGTTCTCCGATAATGGCGGGTCGAATGAAGAGGGTGCTTTAACTCTTTGTGACCTTACGTTGCACTGCACGTGATGTTGTGCTTTATCATGAAAGTTACATCGTCGTTGTCATCGCGAGGGAAAACTTTGCGTGATCGAAGTTACGAAAAAATTACAAACGTGAAATTTAAAGTTTAAAAAAAGAAGAGTTTGCTTACACGAGAGAATGAGAGATAGATAGCTAGATAAAACGGTTATTGATATTCTAGGGTAAGCTCTCTAAAAATATAAAATATAATGGTGATTAGCAAACAGGAAAATATGAAAGTAAAACAAAAGAATACAAAAGCAAAGAACATAGTTGATGAATGAAAACATAACAAAACAAAAAACATAGTAGTAATATAACACAAGAACCGCAAGAAGATTTATATACAAAAATAATGCTATATGAGTTAATAGAGAGAGAAAGAGAGAAAAAGAGTAATCAACAGAATTTAAAGTAGGGCTTGAATGCACGTGTTTTACATGAAGTTTGCAAAATGCAAAATAGAGACAAAAGCGCTCAGCAATGGGTGATTAATGGATCTGATCGATTTCTCATTGCTCTTTTTGAAACGCTATGTTCTTTTAAACCTCTGTTTCGCAAAATGGCAGGAGTGCCGTTGGCATTGACGGACGACGCGACGGAATTAATCTTCGCTTTATCGTGCTCCGTCCCTTTGGATTTGCGCCCTTCCGCGCGCCAGCATGACTAAAATGCCGAATTAAATGTCGATAAATTGCAACTTGCTTGCGAGTAAATCACGGCTTAACTGTATCCAGCGTTTTTTTTTAACGTAATAGATGTTCAAATCCCCCGATTTGTAGGAGTTTTAATTGTATTTTTTTTGTATATATCAAGTATGTTACTTCATTTTTGAGTCAGAAATTAAATCCGAAATTTTACGAAACTAAAGATCCAGTGTCGTTTAGTTTCAAAAAAGATAGCGAGTCCCAATATTGTGCTTAAATTACGGTTATTATTGCGTTCAATTATGATGATTATTGTATTCGAATGGATCTTCTGCCCCCAAAGTACTAAAATTAAACGCTTCTGTCGTCATTCGCCGAGAGTGAAAGCAGCCGATTACCAGACTCCGTCAATTAACCATAATTGCCGCGAACGAAGGCGGGAATGAGGTGGAAGGGGAGCGAAAAATAATCGTCGACTATGCGAGGGGCGAGTCTATTCTTGACTCGTGTCGAACGAGAGATCCGGGCTATTAGGAAATTGACCGACTAATAATAGTTTTCTTGCAATACGAGGACTCGTCGTAACTCGTTACGTAAAGTAATTCCTTAAAGTCTCTTTTTGGACAAAAACTCGCATATAAAAATATATGCAGAGTGTTTCTGGATCTTTGTAATAAACTCAAAGAGGCGTTAGATCTCGTCAAAATAAACAATTTTTATTCAATAATTTGTGTTCGCCTGAAGCCTTTTAAGACGGTAGACAGTTTTTAGTCTTGAAGACTATTTGATTTTTGTAAGATTAGATTAGAATTTCAAAAAATCATGTTTTTTTAATTTAATTTTGCTTATTTTATTATAACAAATGTCTGAAATGGCGACCTGCGACCTCATTACAAGCATTACATTTATGTGTCGACTAACACACCTTTTGGAAAATTCCAGGAGAATTGCAAGTCACATTATTCTGATGAGCTCATTTTGAGTATCGACAGAGTGTATGTATTCATATCCCTAGAAAAAAAAAATCAAGACTCGTCAATGTTCGACAGAGCTTAGCACCTTAAGGAGACATCACCGGATAGGTCTGTCCTGAAGTTTTCTTGACGACTTTGTTTATATGTATTAAAGAAACAATATATGCATATTTAATCAAAGTATTTTCCCTCGCTTGCTATAACTTCAGCTCACTTTTCAGGCAACAAATAAATTTCTCGATTGAAGAATGACAGATCTTTTGATATGATAAATTTGTATTTCCATTTTATATTTCAATCTCATTTTTAAATCGCACATCGAGATGGTTCTACATTGATCGAAATAGATAAAAATCGGAAAGAGTAAGGTTTGGACTATACGCCGGATATGATAAGACTTTTCACTCAAATTCCAATAAGTCTAATATGTTCGTAGTCGTGAAAGCAACATGTGACCAAGCGTCTTGGAGTAAGATGATTTTTCGATTTTTTTCTCTATCTACGTCCTTTTTTCTGAATTTCTTATTCAATCGGTACAATTGGCGATTGTAACACGATTGTCATCATTTCAGATTTGAGCAGCTCATAATGGAGCACATTTTTCTGAAATCACCTATCAAATATAGAAGAGAATCTTATGTCCATAAATATTGCGCTTTAGTGTCGAAGTGGAAGATTGTCACGGACAATCTGTCTAACTGCTCCTTTTTAGGGTTATCGTAATAAATCCATTTCTCATTGCCAGTTACTATTTTCCATAGAAAACTCTTTCTCTTTTGTCGAGTAAGCAGTGAGATGCAGCTGTTGAGCCGATTGCCAATTGGATTTTAGTTGTGGGACCTACTTCTCTTCCTTCTGAATTTTTCCCAATGCATGTAAGCGTTGAAGTACAGTCGTGTGATTAATGGCAAGTTGTTTCGCCAGCTTCACAGACGATTGGGTTGCATCTTTGGCGAATAGAATTTCTAAGTTCTCTTTCATTTTCTGAGATTGTCCGCGAAGTTTGTCATTAATGTCGAAATTTCCATTTCGAAATCTTTGGAACCAAGAATCTTTGGCATATACTTTCAGTATGTTTACAATATCGTCTCGCAAATAATTCTGCTTGTTTCAGCGGCATTTTTTCCACGATAAAAATATGCATCTTTTTGATCTCCATTTTTAATTAAATTAAAAATGTATTTAAGTAAACAAATACGAACTCATGTAGATTCGAATACAGGATAACATAAAACATAAACTAGTTGAAAAGATTACACATCTAGAATTTCAGCAATATTTAAACATGACCCCTTATGCACAGATCTAATATTAGGTCGATGCAAAATTCTTGCCGATGCGGATAGATGTTTGTACACATGCATTAGTATGATTTTATAAGCAGAAACGTTTATGGTTTTTGTAAGTTGGCGTCTCTGCATTAACATTTATGCATGACAAGCCATAGATGTTAACCTTAGTACGATTTACATTTAGTATAATTAAAAATGGAACCAGATAAAGAGCATATTTGCCATTGCTTCTTGTTTTGTTTTCATCAAAAGAAAAGTTGATGCACACAGAATTATTTGTGAGATGTATGATGAAAATGTATAGTCATTAGAACGTGTGCGAATTGATTTAAAAGTGATTTCGATCAGTGAAGAAGCTTGCAATTGTGGAAGAGGACTAATTGCGGAAAAATGGACGAAAAGTCGTGAAAAACGATGGCAAATTGATTAATTTAGATTGTATCAATTTTTTTATTAATAAAAAAATTGCAAAAAATTTTGAAGGATTTTTGCACCGACTCAATACTTAACAAAAATTGTTCAATTTGATGAGATCTAAGACCCTTTTTGTTTGTTGCAAAGATCCGAAATCATCTTGTATACAGTGCTTGTAAGATTATATTTTAATTTCGCTTTTCAAATCAGAGAAAGGAGTAACGAGAAAAAAAAAGAAATTATACAAATGAATATATTTCCGATCAATAACGATCGTGATCTGCCCGCCCAACCGTCTGTTCTCGAGCGGAGCTCGTTATCTCCTGGTTTGTCGATTAGAGATTAATCTGCAATTTACTTTCTTATCCTCTTCTTTGGGATCGAGTCACGATTATCTCGAAATTGATATCTTTGATAATAGACCAGATTGTTAAATCGCCGCTTATCATCCGTCTTACGACTTTTCCTGGCAAAGGAGAATAAGGAGAACAGACGGATGATGTGGCAATCCTCCGTCCGCGTAGAAATCCACAAAAATGCTGGACGAAATCGAGTTGAACGAACCCTCTCTCGAGCGGCAGCGACGAAGACGGCCACCTACCTCGAGAAGATCTCGGTGGGAAAAAGCGGGGCGCGCTTCGAGCAAGCCTCCTAGCCGTACGACGGTGATAAATGGTGCAATTTTATGCTCGCCATCCTGGCGAATGCCCTCAGTCCTGCGCGATCGACTCCCTTAAACTACGAAAATTATTTGCCATAAAACGACGGCGCGCGTCAACCGTCGATCGAAAGTCGGAACCAAGACTTATGAAGAGTCTTTCTCAGAGGAGATTTCATAAAAGGAGGCAGATATGGAGAATCTAACAAAGTTATACTTTCATATGTTTCAAGGCAAATATGTCCTGTGTCGTTTATCCACGAACTTCTTTATCTCGCAACGTTTGATATCTACCCCGAAATTTTATTTTATTATTGGATCAACGATGACTATTGTACGTAAGTTTTATGATGGGAGCAGTTATTCGCAAAGTCCTCTTGGAATGTAAGCGACGCGATGCATGAAGGGCTGATGTTTCGTTTTTCACGACGCATGCACTTTCGCTTGACAACACCTGGCGGCGAAATGAGTGGCGTATAATACATACGGTGATGCGTAATTGCAAGGCCGCGCGCCAATGTGGGCCGGCCGAGTGACCCGAGGTGGAGGAAGAGAGAGATCAATTAATTATTTCTTTATAATCGATCGAGCAAAAGGCGTAAATCTTCTAGTGATCCTCGCACGGATCACTAGCTCGGGGTCGCGCTGATTATTAACGCGCGATAACTTATCGGTTTTATCGTCCTTACGCGCCGCACTATCACGCTGTTCTGTCGACCACCACCATTAACACGCGCCGTATAATTTATCCGATAAGTCGCACAGTGATTGGTCATCGATGTCGGATATAATTACCGCTAGAGGAGAGGAGGATCCGGTCAGCGATGACGCGCGTTGCCTTGGAGCAATGAGCGCTCGTGGTAAATTAATAGGCCGACGCAGGAAACGACGGACGCGTTTTTCCTTAACGGGCTTGCATTAGACGATAATTTATGACTGTTCGAGGGGGCGCGATAAATCTTCATTACCGCGAACAACACCGCGAGATTAATCATATTGTTGCTCGTCGTCGAGGAGAGATCGCCTCACCCTCATGGCGAGGATGTTGCTCCGTATAGTTGATCGCTACTTCACGGTCGATCTCTTTCATCATTGGAGTGTAACTCGAAGATATAATAATACGCGGTCTTTCTTGTCGTCTTTCGAGTAAAGAAAGACACGGGATGATATAAATAAAAATCTTTCTTTCGAGGAGACGGGGAGGTCACGGAGGTCTAAATCGCTGAGACATCTGTTTTACAACTCGAGATGTTGTTACGCCCGTATGGATTGCAGAAATTTTCGGAATATCGGCGACGCGGTTAGATAGAAGTCAGCTAATATCTTCCATTTTCCTTAATTACGTCTCAAGGTCCGACCCCGATCGGGAATAGCAATCGTTTGGCGAAACTATCTATTTTCGTTAATTGGCGAAACCGCTCGAGATCCCGCCTCGGATCTTATCGCCGGAATCGGCCAGAGAGTCCGCCCGTTACTCATCTTACATCGACGGTTCTCAATCTCATTCCGTATTCGTTCTGCTCGACAGGGTACGAAGCTATGGATCATCATGGAATATCTGGGTGGCGGCTCGGCCCTGGACTTGATGAAGGCCGGTAGCTTCGAGGAGATGCACATCGCCGTGATATTACGCGAGGTGCTCAAAGGGTTGGATTATCTGCACAGCGAGCGTAAGCTCCATCGCGATATTAAAGGTACGTTCGCTCGATGAGGCGCTAAAGATGTTTATTGGCTATTCGTACAGAGGTATCAGAAGATATCGATAAGCTACTCATTCAATCGATTCAGCGAGACACCAAATGTCATGCTGATCAATGTTGCCTAATTAAAATCCGCATGAATTAAATGTGTTTACGACGCAAAACTCTGTTAAAAATGATTCAGTTGTTGTTAATTTACATAGAAATGAGCAGAAATGAAATTTGTTCGTTAAAAGAGGTCTGAATTAATAGCATACTGCTTTATTTTTGTATTGGTTTAAAAACGTAAGACTAATTCGCATATCGAATTTCTATCTTGTAGCGGCGAATGTTTTACTGAGCGAAATGGGTGACGTCAAGTTGGCCGACTTCGGTGTAGCCGGTCAGTTGACGAATACCACTAGTAAACGAAATACCTTCGTCGGCACGCCATTCTGGATGGCACCCGAAGTCATCAAACAGTCCGCTTACGATTCCAAGGTAATCGCACTAATTAAATTTCACCATATACACACAGAAAAATTTGGGCAAGAAAAGCGATTACTCAATTTACTTTTTTCTTTTAGTAAGTAATAGTTATCTTTAATGAAGAATATTTTCTTGACAATTGTCTTAAAATATACTCATCACAAATTTGAGAAAAAATTCATATAAAAAAAAAGAATTTATACTTTTTCGAAGAATATAAAACTTTATTATCGAAGTAAAATTATAGAATTGTGAGCAAATCAAACGTTTGTTTTAATTTAGTATTCTTGATGGAATTTAATATTCTGAAGGATTAAATTATTAAGATTTAGAATATATTTTGAATAAAGTTGATGTTTATAATAAATTTATGAAATATTTGAAATAAGTAAACATTACTTAATTCAAGTATATACTTTTCTGTGTGTACACAGAAGTTCATTTTAAGTAAATATTACTTATTTCGAATAAATGATGAACGTATTTTAAGATTATAAAGGAAATATTTATTGTAAAGACAACTTATTTGAAAGAAGAAAACTAAAAATTGAATAATCGCTTTTTTTAGCACAAGAATAATATTTTTTGCGTGTACGTATCCGTACACTATAAATTAGGTTTATACATACGTATTTTATATAAATATCTTCATTTATTTTCTGAAATTATTTCTAAATATAAATTATCATTATTTATAAAATTATTATCATGTATAAAATGAAATCATTATAATTCTTTATTAATTGTTTAAATGTGATTCTAGTCATTTTCTCTTTTTCACTTCTCTTTGTTTTTTCCCTCTTGCTCGCTTCTTCGAAATTATCTGGCGCGGTCACGTTTTCATTAGCGTTTCATTAGCACTTCATCTAGCAAGTGGTAACTCCGTGAACGCTTGTCCGCAGGCTGACATTTGGTCCTTGGGCATCACGGCGATCGAACTCGCGAAAGGAGAGCCACCCAATAGCGAGCTGCATCCCATGAGGGTCCTCTTCTTAATACCCAAGAACAATCCGCCACAGCTGACCGGGAATTATACGAAACAATTCAAGGAGTTTGTCGAAGCCTGCCTTAACAAAGATCCTGAAAACGTGAGTAATACCGTATTCATATTCATGGCTATCAACATTTCGAGTTATTAGTCGATTACCTCGATCTCAGTCTAGATCTAGTCTCAGAAATATTTCCAACATTGTCGAATCATTTGATGTCTTAATAATCACGAAAAAAATTAAGTGAACGATAACGAAAATAGAAAATTAGTTTAATAAATCAAAAATTTCGATGTATAAGAAATATAATCTTTTTATTCATCGATCATTGTGTTCGTGCCTGTGCAGAGGCCGACGGCGAAGGAACTGCTGAAGTTCCAGTTTATCAGGAAAGCGAAGAAGAACTCGTACCTGATCGACCTGATTGACAGGTACAAAAAGTGGAAGTCGCAACGCAGCGAGGAGTCAGAGACCGAGAGCGAGAATTCGGACTCGTGAGTATCTCGATTCGCGTTTCTGTCACGCTTCTTGCGAAAGTAAAAGCCATCGCTTGTTATTTTCGTACGTTACGTACGGCTCAGAATCTTCTTTTTATTCTGAGGTTAATTCCGTAATAAATTTATATCTCGAACGTGTAAGAAGAAGGAAAACCAGTTCGAGGCCGTTTATCAATCGCGCGGTATAACAGGCCACCATCCGAGCGTGATACTAAATTGTAACATACTGCATTACACGGTGTTCAGAGAAGAATCCAAGCAAGACAGCGACATGGACGAGCCATGGATAATGACGGTGAAAGGCCCGCATGGGGTCAAAGGATCCGTGATGCCTATGCTGCCACTGGACGAGCAGCCAGCATCTCTGACCCTAACACATACAAACCACAGGTCCTCCAATCATAGCCAACCGAATAAACCGCACGCGAACGGCGCCTCGCGATCGCCGCCGAAGGACTCTACGCTTAATCATTACAGAAGCGAGTCCAGGGATTCGTTGCGTGATGGTCAAGTGAAACACACGCCTGTATGTTCCAATAATCGATTGTGTGACATTTCATGTTCATTTTTGTACTTTTTCTTATTTTTTTTTTTTCTTTTGTAGTCCCGACCTCACGAAGCCGCACCCCCACCACCGGTGGACACGAGAGAGAAACGAGATGAGCGAGACTATCGTGACTCGAGCCGAGAATCTACGCTCAGAGAGTCAAAAGAGATGCGCGAGAGGGACAGAGAAGTCGTCAGAGAACGAGAACGAGATAGGGAAGGCAGAGATCGAGATAGAGCTAGCAGGGATTTTAATACACGGGAAAAGAGGAGAAACAGTAAACCGGACGTACCCATCACTCCGATGGCTGATCATAGACCTGACGAGGATAAGCAGAGGCGCAGAAGTTTGCAGGAGCTTAAGCATCCGCGAAGTGTCGCTTTGTCTGGTGTTGTTTTTCCTCTCCTTTCCGAGGTACTATAAATTGAATGTAGAATGATAAAGTGAAATATGAAAAGTGTAAAAAATCACAATTAGTTAGAATTTATGGAAATGACCTGTATTTTTAATAATATTACAGCTCCAACGAAAGCACCAATATTCGGCGAGAGACAATAATGGCGAAGGCGGCAGTGGTGGCAGGAATGGCGGTGTTGTAGAAGAACTGCGAAGCGCCTTCGAGTCAGCGGAACGTACGTCACCGGGAATGACAGAGTCCCTTATCCGCGAATTGATTAAATCCTTACTTCCGCCCAGTCATTCTGAAGGGCGTCTATCTATGTTAATGGAGAAGGTTATTTTAAGGTAATTTTCTCTTGAGCATACGCACCTCCGCGGTACATTTGCACAAAAAGAACAACGTGCTCTTTTGTTTTAGGGATACGTAGGGACGCGAGAGAACAAAGGTCCGCAAGAGACTGTGGTCCCAGAATATCCTGACGTTGTAAAACCATACGTTATTTCTCTCTTATCAATTTATTAATCAATACGAGCCGAGCATGTCGTCGATTTTGAATGTGAACGTGAAGGTGCGAGGGAAATGTGTTCCTTGTTCCATCATCCCATTCTCTTCCCCTCCCTCGCTGATCTATAAAGGCCGTACTACAACGAAGTCTATCGACGTTTTACGAAATAGTCTAATGAACCGCCCCATTTTCATCTGCCTATCTCACCGTAGGATAAAAATACATAGACGAGACGGCAGATACACACAAATATCATGCCAGTATTCTTGCAGTTCCTACTCGTGTAATTGTCTTCGATTTTTTTTGGAATTTCTTGATTGAGTTGTCCCACATTTGCACGCATTTCCATATTGATTAGACGCCCGACAATTTATTTCAATCGCGAATCAATTCATCATTATAAAATTTATATATTCTACTTTTTTAAAATCTTTTAATTTTAAATATTCGTAGATTTATAATTTTTGAAGATAAGGATTACATCTGTGCGAGGGAAATTATATTTTATATTATGAAAAAATTGAAGCATGATGTGATGAAGAGCGATTCGTTGCTGAAAATATGTTATTTTTTTAGATATACGAAAAAATTCTCGATCGATTCCCTTTTTATATTAAATATTAAAATGTACTTCATTATTAATAGATTTATATTACAAAGAGAATGTAAAAGGAAGTACAATAGAGTCTCTCTCTAATTTTGACTCTACGGAGCGATAAGCAGAATACCAAAATTATAGAATTATATCCCCACAATATTCCAAACTTCTTTCCTTTCAGTGGGTCATAATAGCATGTGTTGGTAAACAAATACTATCAAAAACTATCACTAAAGACATAACATCATGAAAGAAAGAATCTGATCTGATCTCTGCCATTATTTCAAATCTATTTGTGCCCATTATTTCGAAGCATTTGCGATCTAATGTTCATAGGAACATTTGTTCTTCTTTTTATCCAGGAAAACGCTCATGAAATTTATAATATACTTATTACTTATCCAATATACATATGCGTATATGTATTACCTAGCCTACCGCCTATTATGATATGGAAAGAATACGACATTAGTGTTTAAAGTACGTGAAAAGGAATGCAAATATTAGAGAAACCAAATTTAACGAGACTCTACTGTATCTTTGTTTTAATAAGTATAAACCTTACCTTGAAAAAAAGATAACGCTTTAGCGATCTTATGGCAATCAATTACGAGTAGGGAAAAATAGACGAAAAATAGACGGCAGTGTGTTTGCGAAATGGTTGAATCTAAACCTCCATTTTAGCCTAATAAATATCTTTAAACCTTCATGTTCGGCGTGAGCATCGATCTGGCGATACGACAACAAAACAAAATTGTACAGACTCGGCAAAACGGATAGATGAAAAGTATTCGATGACTTGGTCTTGCCTCAATATAGATACGTTCATAACATGCACTAGCGGAATATCTCAATCTATACAAACGTGATCTGTATAATAAAAAATTTTGATTTGGAGTTTTGAAAGCAATGCTTTTGATGTCTCTATAAAGAGAATATTTATTTAATAGTGCGTTTTAAAGAAGGAAGGTAGCAGCCAAGCAAAAAAAAGAGATATGTTCTTTGAGTAGATTTCTTCCCGTGACTTCCTACGCTAGTGCATGTTTCGAACACGAAGAAAGAGAGTTCTAGTGCGCGATGCTAGAGCAATTGTAAATATGTATGTAGCGCGATAAGATAGTCTTATTGTTCTGATCGACGTCTTTGCCAACCGGTCGCACAGCTCTGCTAAACGATCTTGTTACGAAGAGAAAAAGAATTCCTTTCCCTTGGTCACACTCGTTCGTCATTGAGAAGATGATAGACATAGGCTATAGGCAATATTGCCATTACAAATTTATCGAGAGCTTTTATCGTTTCGTGTAGTTTTCGCTTGTTGCATAAAAATTGCAGGTAAGCCGTTACAATGTTTCAGAAATCGTACGCGACGTATATAATAGCATTTAAAAAAATATATAATTAATTTCTAGTTGTGTGTATAAAATCCACTTGAAAATCATCGAGAAACAATGCTATTTTAGAATTTTATCATCTCCAGTATACATCCGTGAAAGATGCTTTGATCTTTCCACATGGCGCCTTAAAATATCGCATTACGTCATTAACTTAGAGTAACAATGGAATCGTTCCACGTTGACGTGTCGTTAAATTATCTGTACAGCATTACTAAATTGTAGCACGTGATTCGATAGTTTCGAGTGAGAAAGATAGATAAAAGCGCCTTTTATAAAAATTTTCAATTCTTCAAGACAATGGCTGACGTGGAACGACTCGACAATCGATTCAGAATTTACACGAGTATGATACGAGAAGAGTTTCTTGAACTTTGAACGCGCGGTGCGTTCGAACAGCAACGATTGGACTTTCGTATTTTATATATATATATATATATATAAGACGCTGAATTTGAGTACTGCCGTTCTTCCAGATTTAACTTGCGTTATAAACACGAGTATTTCTCGAATTCACCGCACTTGATTTTCTCGATCGAGTCTGAGCTGCGATGACTCCCGCGCAGGGCGTCGACACTTAATCCAACATTGTTTGTAAACTAATGTATTTTATAAAATATATTATATATATATATAGAGAGAGAAAAAGAAATTCCACACATACACGCGCGCGCGCGCGCGCGCAACACACACACACACACACACACACACACACATGCGTAAAAAATAGAATTACATAGAGGATGTCATTTATGGGATGGTCGGAGAAAAGTCTCGCTCTTCCGACAGAACACAAGGATCATCCTGCGTACGATGATTTAAAGGAAGATATAAAAGGGTGATAGAGCAAGAGTGAGAAAGAAGAGGGGTGAATTTGTAAACGAAGATATGTCAATTAACGGCAGAAATCGCAAAGTAAAACGGCAAAGGGACTTAATTACGTTACCAAGTTATAATTATTTCGTTAATCTCTAAAAGATATACACACACACACATATATATATATATATATATATATATATATAAAAAATTTGATTTTTTCCTTTTTTTTCTCGAAGTCAGTTTGTTCTTTATTTAGATAATTATGTTTAACAAGAAACGACAAAGTGTATATTGTAAAAATCTTTGCTCTACCGCCTTTTCTTTTTCTTTGTTCTATTTCTCTATCGCCCGTCTAGATGGGGAATAAGTCAAGACTACACGATATGTATCGATTTTATTGTTAGTTACATTTATTATTCATTTACATTATACTGTTAATGTGGTTATCTTATGTCAACTGATCAAACGATTTTTTTTCGTCTTTCGTGAAAAAGGAATGCTTTTATGGCAATCGAAAAAAAACCGCTCGACCTGTTTTGACTCTCATGAACTATTGTTGTTTTCCTCGCGTTTTGGATTAAGTTTTTTGATTCTTACGACGATCGTGAGTAGGCCTTATAACGCTGCCATAAATGCTTACCGTTTACATTTACGCGTTAGTATCGCGTATGAAGGTATATCCTCGAAAGAGTTCGAGAGAGGAGACTTAGCTAAGTAGGCTGTGTAAGCAGTATGCTTGTTCAAAAGAATTATCAAGTCATATATCCGCGAAGTAGCGATCGATTTTACGTCCAGCAATGATCATTCGTTTTATCGAGAACATTTGTTTTTCCTGATGGCCGTCTTCAATTGACGGCCACTTGTATACCCAGATTGTATGTGCGAAGCTATCGTAAGAGTATTAATCCGCTAGCGACAAGATTGAACGAAAGCCGCGTCTCTGCAACGCTTAACATTTGCATTTAAGTTTCTTTTCGTCATAAATTTATTCAATTATCTATTTCTACCGGAATGTCCAACGTTGTCATTGGCGGGATATTTTTCATCTCGCCACTTTTGGCATTAAGCGTATCTGTGACGGAATTAAAAAATTTTGTAATTTATTTTAATCGGGATATAAAATCAAGATATATTTTTTTTTTGTTTTTTCGTTCGATCTTGGCCGAAAAAATCTACAATACGTTTTAATCGACGGATTTTTACTCGGAGTGCGATAAGGAAAATTGAGATATGATCAGATCGTTTGGAGAACGTTCGCGGGGAGGAGATCGCCGAAAGTTCACGATCGAATGTTTTTTATGCTACTGATTAAAAAATTCCTGAGTTTTCGTCGAGAATGTTTCGCGCGTATGACTGAATTGTTCTTTTGCTTCTCTGCGTATGCAAATTACGGACTGATATAAAGGTATCGAACTGTGATTGTCAATTTTTCGGAAGATTGTTTCTTCTCCTCAGTTCATATGATTGATCGAGAGCGAGAATTTTTATTCAATCGAGACAACGGTGATCAGAGAGACAGGATTGGCAAGCGCGCGAAATTGTTTGCTCGCGAACAGCACCACATTCAATCCGAATTACGCGTCCTATCGTATCCCACACAGCACTCTTCTTTGTATTATACTCTTAGCTACTATCCATCTAATATATATTCAGCGTTAAAACACATCGTGGTAACAATAACGTCTCTCGGCGCGCGTAGAGAGAGAGTATACATATATATAAATATATATATATTATATATATATAAAATATATAAATATATATATTTTTTGTATTTTACTTCTACCTCTTCTCTCTTTCTTCTTCTCTGTCCTCTCTTCTTTCCTTCCTCTCTCTCTCTCTCTCTCTCTCTCTCTCTCTTTCTCTTCTCTCTTTCTCTCTCTTCTCTCTCTTGGCTGCGTTGGATTGTATTATATTGACTGTATGTGGCATGCTGAGGGCGTGTACAAATACGAAATAAAGATGGAGTAAACCACGATGTGTATGTGTGATGAATATTTCCTTAATTGATTTTATCAATGATACGTGGTCCAATGATAATTCCGATAGAGCAATAATTGCATTACGAGCACGGAAAAGGAATTTAATTTTATTATTTTTTATATTTTTTTTATCGTGATGAAACGATACATCACACGTGCTAATTACAACACTTTTATAAAGTTTTAACGCTAGCGCTTCCTGGCGACGACGGCGACGTTGCCGTGTGACATCATCCGAAGAGCGCAGGTCCGCGCATCGAGAGATGGTCCACGAGGTCGGCAGAGACGCGAAGGGCGTAGCGCGATTTTCCCGATGCGTCTCTCTCCGTGCAGTAGCATCCCGCGGGTGGTCGCGATCGAAGCACAGAGGGCCGATGAACTGCAGGAAAGGGCAAAAAGGGTGTCCGCCTGTCTTTCTGCTCTCTTTTTCTTTGATTCTTTTTCTATTTTTCTATCCGCAGTCCTACTCTTCGACATATTGCCCTTTCTACTCCTTCCACCAGAAAAGAGACATATAAAAAAAATGCGTTCTATCCGTACAAGAGAATTGTTCGTGGTTCTACCAAGAGAATCTCTCTAAAGAGTTCTCTTCTACGAATTCTCATGGAGAATTCTCGTGTCGCGCGACGCACCTTTTATTCGTGTATAAATAGAGCGGGGGCACACCCCTCTCTCGACGAAGAAGCACGATCCCGGACGCGTCTCTGGAAACGTCCTCGCGCGGTACTTCAGAGGTCGATCCGTGACAGCAGTGTTTACGGTGTACCGCGGAGTGATCGCGCCCACCTAGAAGATCCATGTCCCACCGGGGTCTCCTTCCGAGAGAGTCGGCGCTTCATCCCTCACCCTCTCGAACTCGGCAGCTGGCAGTGGTATCCGGTCTGCCAATCTCCGTTCCAGCAGCATCCCTCGACGTCATCGCCTCAGGATATCGCGAAGTGCGTCGTCGCGATACCGATGTACGTATCTCGAGAGGCGGGATCCGCGTTGCTCGTTCGTCGCGATGCAACGACGATGCGCGACGCGACCAGTCGCCGTCGGCGAGACATCGTCACGTCATTTTTTCTCAATTTCTATTTCAACATCCCGATTTCTAGATCTCGGATTCCGGGTGTTTACCGTATATATTTATTTTGTGTAGGTGTGTGTATAATATATACTTCGTGTCGCGTTCCGTTGGGTCGCGTTATCGACGCGATATCGGGATAGAAAAATGTTTTAGAATCGTTGCCGAATATCACTAACTCGCGTCGCTGACGACGATGCTGCTTCCAGTGCGATCCCTCAACTCTAGGTATACACTCTGGGATCTTTGAGATCCCAGTGGAATTGCGCGAAACTTTATTATTGGTAGAACTAGTAAATACAGAGGACATATTTTTCAGTACTTATTATAGTTTTAAACTTCTGAGTAACAGACATATTGTTTAATTCATTTACGATTAAAACAAGTTAATCATAATATGATAATTTTCTCGAACACTATAATGAAAACATTAGAGATCGTCAGTGAGATCTCTGTGAGGTAACCACGCGTATAAAAGTAAGTGTATATCTAGGATTAATAATGTCGCACGTTTATGCTCCGCGTATGAAATACTCGAGATCAATAATTCTCCGTAGAACTTTCAACTCTCATGCCATTATCACCTGGCATTTTTATATTGCGTCTTCAATCGGAATTATTTAGATATCCCTCGCTCGTTTCTCCCAAGGCAACATTTGCACGCTGTTATCCCTCTCGCGATCAATTCTTTAATTATTTCACTACCACGCCCATTATCGCGTCTAGGGCTTATCATCCGGCTACTCATCAGCGGATAAGAGGAAACGATTCTGCTTCGTGACTCCGTTTAAGTTGGTGATTTAGGTATTCTATCCGCTGTTGCGAATAGTTGTTTCTGCTCGAGCGCCAAGATTGGAGTATGCGCGCGTGCCTAATCGCCACGCGCGTATCGACATCGCGAACACGTGTTCCACGCACGGTGTATTTTGGTGCGACGAGTCGCAACCGTAGACTTTTCCTCGCAGCTTCTCACGATCGTCTCCGGAACCCGGCACAATTTATAAAGCTATTACGGTGATGACGAAAAAGGGTTTCTCGGCCGAGAATGATCGATGAGCAGATAATGGATTTATTCACGGCACATTTCGCTCTTACGCGACAGAAGAAGAGAGAGAAAGAGAGACTCCTGAATAAGGGGATGCTTCGATAAAAGTGAGCAGATCGATCGAAGAAAAACTTGGACTCTTGTATCCAGTATCTCCGTATCGATACGCGTGAAATCCAGAGTATTGCGAGTATATTACAAGTATATTATTACGCTATACGAAGTGAGTATTGAATTTAACATTATTGCAGCTTTGCTTTTGTCAAGTATAGATATACAATATTCTATGTAAAAGACGAGGCATTTAGAATAAAAAGCTTTTGCTCTTTGTCTCTCTTGATACTACGATATAGAAGAAGCTGGAAAAACCTAATTTAAAAACAAATCATCTGCGAGGGACCGATGATTTATTTTTAAATTAGATCTTTCAAACTTCTTCTATAATATTAAGAGAGATTAAGAGCAAAACACTCTTTATTCTAAACGTCTTTTACAAAAAGAAAAAATCACTACTTGTTTCACTGATAATTTTACGTCATACCGATCTTTGTTATTCTCGGAATAATGAAATAATGGAATATTATACATCTGTATACTTGACAAAAGCAAAACTACAATAATGTTACGTTCCCATCTCGCGTAATAATATACTCGTAATGTACTCGCAACGCTCTGGATTTCGCGCGTATCGATACGATGATGTCTCTCGAGCTCGTGTTTCCACAGCAGACTCTCACGAAACGACATAAGTTACTCCGTTAGGAGCGAAAGCTTGGTATATGCACTTTAATAAGCGAGATAACGGGATTGCATGCGTTCCGGGGAGGACTTTCCATGTAATATACAAGACGGACTTGTATAATTGAACGCGAAAAAGGCATATTCGTGATATTAGGTACGTGCACTCGTGTTCCGTTTCCATGAGAAGGAAAAAACGTGAAACTAAACATGAAGAATCCGTTGGAACGCACGCATTCAGTGAAGAGAAGAGGTAACGCGCGTCGAGATGCGTGGGAAATGCCTCGCGATTTAAAAAGCTTGTCTCTTTTACCGAATACATTGCGATAATCCAATCGCTGCGACGCTATCTCTGCATTTTCCGTCCACAAGAAATCCTAAAGATGGATGGAAAGGGACGAAGAAGATCTTTCACGGCAGAATGTTTGTACCGCGCAAATGTATCCATAACGTTTCGAACGAATAGATTCTACATTTCCAAATCCAGCGAGCCACCTTTTATCTACAAATAAATGCTTTTTTCTTTATGAAAAATTTGAGCGATATCAATGTTTATCGCAAATATTGACGTCTCTGTTCTCAAAAATTATGAACAAGCATCGCCTGTTTTTTTGAGCGATTTCTACACTGAGAGGAAAGTATTTAGTATTTGTGACTATAATCACATGGTAAAATAAATATGGTTAGGAGCATCATTTTTATAGTCATTACTTCTATAATGCTAGTAATAATAATTATATTAATAGTTCTGCTAAAAAATATATATGATTGGCATGAAAGAAATACATAGTTGTCCCCCTTAGAGGGGCCAATCATATATTTTTTAGCAGAACTATTAATATAATTATTATTACTAACATTATAGAAGTAACGATATAAAAATGATGCTCCTAACCATAATTATTTTACCATGTGATTATAGTCACAAATACTAAATACTTTTCTCTCAGTGTACATAGTTCGTTGTGCCCTGGGAAAGAAGAGAAGAGCGAAGACGCATTGCAATACTATCGTCGCGATTTCTGAACGGACAATATCCGCCTCTCGGGATGTCCGCGCGCATCCTCTCTCTCTTTCTCTGTTTCTTCTTTGGCCGCTAAAGCGTAACGCTCGTCGGCGCACGCCAGGTAGCTGCGCTTTAATTACTCATTTTTCTTCGCTGCTCCAAAAAGCCACCGATGTGTAATAGAGCCAGCGCGGAGCTCCTCCCGCCGCGCGCGCGCGCGCTTCCGATGCGCGCGGCTTTACACGCGCGGCCGGAGCGGAGCGGAGCGGAGCGGAGTAGAGCGGCAGTGAATCCCGACAACGCGCGGAGCGCGGATGTGTCCGGCGTGCGCGCGTCTTGTATGCCGGCTGAACGTTCGCGTGTTTATACGTACGGAATTTTTTTTTTTAATCCAACGTTTGCGCGGCTCGTTCGATGGCTGATCTCGATCGATGTCGATCGACGTAGTTCGAGGCAGTTAGTCAATTTATTCCCCGTCTCTCTCCAACTTATTTTACGTAGTACGGTGTGCACTCGCAGTGTTTGTATGTATACATCTGCGGGCTTTAAAATTCGAGTTCCTCTGGTTCGACGCGCACGCATCTCACGGCTAATTTTGACCAACGTTGACGGATACCGGCGGTTGTTTCGTCTCTGACTCCCGCTATCCCTCGCCTCCGTTCAATTTTATTTCCGCGTTTCGCGCTCGACGCAAAGAAAAAGAAAAAAAAACGTCATAGATGCCGGGCTATCGTACGCAGCCCGTACTAAAAATAGTGCACGAAACGGGTATATCCTTCTCTCGTCTCCACTCGACGATTTTTACTGGAAACCATCGTTGAACGATTCTCCCGAGATTCCCCGCGATAAAAGCCGACTCGATAAAGAGCGACGCGTCATTCTCACGTAAGTGTCATCACAAGTGTTATCGTCCTTCGCTCATTGCATTGGTTTCCGGCCCGAGTGCGAGACGACGCCTCTCGGATTTCTCGCCCACGTTGCATCGCGATATTCGCGTTGCGACGCTCCCGAAGGTTTTCATCCGTCGCGCGGCACGTCGAATCCGATGCGCACATCTGCATCCCTTCGCCGACGAAGAGACCGTTCCGCCCGAGGCCGGTGGTGTCAAACGACGGCAAGCGCGAGCACGCGCAACAACAAACTCGTTTTTCTTCACGCTATACCGCCTCGCACTCGGTAACGAGACCCCGCGGAAGCCTAGCCGCGTTAATTACCTCTCTTTCTCTCCCTGAAAGATAATTCTTCGCGAATCTCGCATCACGTTAGCATCAGCGTTTTCTTCACACTTGTCGAGCTACCGGATCACCTTTTTCTAGACATTATGTATACGAATGGGATTCTTTATTCAGATTTCGCGGTGGAATGCTAATGCGAAATAAGATTTTAGTTGCTTTGTATCGTATCGCGAATTTTGCTTGAGAATTTTAGATCTTTATTGATCTCGTGTCTTAAGTATCGTATCTACAAGCAGAGAGAAATTTAAGAACGTCGTAAAGCGTTTGGATAAAAATCATCGTATCGACGACTCGCGATATAATCGCATGGCACAATATCTTCTTCTATTTTTTTTTAGATTTTGCAGTGTAATGCAAATGCGAAATAAGATTCGAGTTGCTTCGTGTCATATATCTCTCGCGAATTTCATTGAAAATTTGAGATCCTTCTTGACCTCGTGTACAGAGAGAAACATTTAGATTCTTTAGATTTCTGTAGTAAATTTTCTTAAATCCAAAGAAATTTATGCATTGCTTGGAATAGTCCAATCAAATCAATATTTAAATTAAAAAATGCAATTGTTTGACTTTTTAAGTAATATGTATGTATTAAGTAGTATGTATGTTTACGTAAGTAAGTAAATATTATTTTGAAAAAAAAATTAAATTTTTTTTGCTCAAATAATTGCATTATTTTAGTAAAAGTATTGTATTACTTCATTTTATTTCCTAATAATTTTTCGAAAAATCAGTAAGATAAGTTGGCTATCATGTCGCTCTTGCCACACAATAAGTCCTACGCCTCGCTTGCATAAGTAAAAACATGATTGATTCTTATTTACAGATTTAATCAATCATATAAAATCTCACAATGCCTTTTATTCTATCCTGTGCAGTTTTTTACTTAGAAAAGAAACAGAACTTTGTTGAGTCCATTTGATGGTGGTGCCGCGGGAAACTTCTAGTAAATACAACTAATTTTAGATAGATCCAATTAAAAATGGACTAACCAAATATTTAGTGTAATGAAAGAAAATACTATTTTATTGAAAAATATTGTTCCAAACAATCATATTTTTTCTGCCAAACAATATGATTTGAATGCAATAAAACAAAATAATATCTTGTTTAAAGTTATATTGTTTACATGAAATAAATGTAAGAGAGCCAAACAAATAGAAATACCGAATGTAAAGAAATGTTTCTCTCTGTGTAGCTTAAGTATTGCATCCGCAAACAGAAAGAGAGATTCAAAAACGTCGTGAAGCGGATGAAAATCACCGTATCGATGATACGATTGAACGGCGCGGTATCTTGTTCTAATTTTTTCGCGATGGAAATAAGATTCGCTCATGCGAAATAAGATTTGAATTGCTTCGTGTCGTATCGCGAATTTCGTTTGAGAATTTTAGATCCTTCTTGACCTCGTGGCTGCATTGTATTCTCAAACGGAGAAAAAGAGAGAAATTCAAGAATGTCGTAAAGCGTCGGGATGAAAGTATCGACGGCTCGTGATACAATTGCGCGACACAATACATTCTTCTAGAGACGACTTTTCAAATATTCTCTGCACAACGGATCACAAACGCTCGATGTTGCATTGGATTAAGTACAGTCGTAAAAACCGATCTTCGCAAGAAGAAGCCTCTCTTCTTTATTTTTGCCATTCTGCCTCGACTGTGTTATCCGCGATGACGCAATTAAAAAAAGCGCCGTGCTCGATTTCCAAGGAGAGATAGTACGTCGCCGCCGAGATAAGTCATTTTCAATTTAACCAAGTCGGAAGAGCTCGCCGGACAAGCTGTCGAGAATCTGATTGTGAGAGAAAGCGATTCGCGCGAGATCCAGTTAAAAATCGAAGACGTGTACTTGGATTCAATTGAGAGAAACCTTTTTATTATATGCGCGAACAAAGATGACTTGTTGATCATGGAATTTCTCAATTTTATTCTCGAGGCAAACTAGTCGCATATTTGAATATCAATTCTACAACCGACGCACGGTGCGACATTTGCATACGCGCGAGAGGAAAAACAGCGCATTCCACCGCGCTGAAAAATAATTCCGCTCGCGATCGTCCACGCCGCGGTCGGCGCGATAATTAAACTTATGATCCAATTCCGGCGTGTCGGCGACCTTTCTCGTCTGTTTGATCACAGAGGAATCCCACGGTAGAGTCATGTTGACGTCAAGGTGGAGGGAAACGCGCTCGTCCTCGCGGATAAATTTAGCCCTTTAACACGCGATTTTAGGAACGTCACTCCCTCTGACCTTTTCGAATGAACGACGAGTGTGCCGCGAAATTTCTCTCTCTGGGATGAGAGAAGCGAAGAATTGGGACACACGGCCTTCCGAGAGAAAACTCGGCGTCTTCGGAAAGTGTCGGCAGCATTTTCAGTCAATCGCCTCAGTTATCCCAAAAGTTGAATTAAGCGCAACTCGCGCGAATGTTTCACGAGTTCCGTTTTTTTTTTAATAAAATAAAGTCTCGAACGCGACGACGGTGATAACGTGTTTCAAAAAAATCGTCTAGGTGTAAATGTCAAAATAGGTCACTAGTTAAATGCGCGATCGAGCGAGATTTTCCGGCGCGCTGTGACAGCGACGATAACGAAGATAAGAAAATGTCGATCACGTAACGAAGAGTTTCGTCTAAAAAATAGTGACGTTCTTGTCGAGTCTAGGGACGTAGGATCCATTCGGTCGCGTGAGATCCGAAGGGGACGCCGCTCGAAATTAATTCGATCGGCGTCGATTGACTTGCGTTATTCGTTCTGGCACGTCGCGATATGGGTCGGACGGATGGACATTGTTACGTGACACACAAGGCCGAGGTGGAAGCTGGGCTAGATGGGGAAATGAAACGAGGGAGAAAAGAGACGTGACGGGCCGCGTCACGCGTGAATGAATAGTTCGCATTCGCGGCGCGGCTAAGCGACGACTTTAGCGAAATATCCGATACATCCGAGCTCGATTTTTCAATCGAAAAACGATGATACGCGCGTGAAAGCATAATTAAAGCGCGTTCACTCGCGCTTATGCGCGTGGAATTACGTGTGATGTAATTACGTATAATTAAACTAGCGCGTTTTAGCGCCAGAAAATCGAAGATACATCCTTATTTTTTCTTAAGGGGTTACACCACTTTGGACCATGAAAAAATAAGCGACTTTTGGGAATTTTTTTTGCGAAAATGAATCAAGTGAATTAAAAATATATAAATAGATGCTTATTATACGTGTATTGAAGTATAGGAAAAAATTTTTTTTTATTTTTTCGAGGAAAATGGCGGCACTGCAGTCGATTCAAGTAAACTTTCAGCGAGCGTCCAATCGGCGTACACGATTACGACGAAACGGTTTGACCTAGAACAAAAAACTAAGAATTTGTATTTTCTACATGAAATTTACTAAAGAAATACATAGGGGTTTTCAGGAATATGCTTTTTTATGAAAATGGTGATCATTTGAAAAAGAAGTATCATGTTTGGCTAAAAAATTTTGTACAGAAATGTTGATAACAATAATAGTTTTTAATTAATCACAAAATCGCTACATACTTCTTTAGATAACTAACAAACGAAGACTTTTTGCAAATTTCAAATAAATTGAATAAAAATTGTAGAAGTTACGCCGTTTTGAAAAATGTCGTTTTGAAAAAAACGTGTTTAAAGTTTTCCGACGTGATTCTTCGTATATAAAAATAAATTACCTTTAATCGGCAATACCTGCGCCATAGAGTTGTCCTTCAGCATCGATTGTCTGATTTTAATTTTTTTAATATTTTTTTCAAAATTTCAAAGTGGTGTAACCCCTTGATATAGATCTCTCTTCAAGGATCAATTGGAATTAAAATCTGTTCACGTAAGATTTGTATAGCGTTCAATACACTGCGTTTCGTCTTATCTTTAATATTCATCTTTAATCTTGTGCGCGATTTTAATGCATCCAGGATTGGCGCATCCTAAAATAATTTTATATGAGCGTGCACTGGTACATCAGCGAATCGATCTTTTGAATTCACCTTCGTTCTCACTTTTCCGAGAAACTGATACACGATGGCAACGATTTGAGTGTCGAAATATGTGCCAGCCCGGAGGGCATCGATTATCATTCACCGGAGGCGGGAAGAAGAGCGTTACAGTTCAACGAATGTTCAGTGCGATTTTTATAGCCGTTTCACTTTTTATTATCGAGAAGGAAAATGCCATGGAACGGAGAGAACGCGAATGAAATGACGTGGTTCAGAAACGTTAATTTCGGAAATCCAGCGTCGGAGATCTCGCGACACGACCCGAACGCGCTCGATCTCTCGCCGCACGCGTACGCGGCACGCACACATGCGTGAGCAATTCAATTAAGAAAGCGTGGACGTGCGTGCCCGCTCCGCTCGCGTGCGCTCGAGCTCGATCGCGCAGCGAGATAATTTACTCGTACTCCTCCCCGTGGGATGAATGAACGTGATCCACGCATTTTTTCCTCCCGCTCGGGTCGCGACGCAGAGAGAGGAAGAAGAAGGAAGAAGAGGGGAAAACAGAGAGGGAAAGCGAAGGGCCAAAGAGACGATTGCGGGGCGTGTGCGTTCGCGAATCGAGCGCTTTAAATCGATCGTGCGCTCCGATAAAGCCCGTCCGTCGTGATACCGAGCACCAAAGAGATCCCGAAAATATATAAATTTCCAATGTTATTCGCGGCTTTATTTACGTGCGAGAATTGAACACATCGACACGTATCGATATCCGATTTCCCGCGATTACAGCGCGGGAAGTGTTTCGCGATTTGACGTGAGTGAGATAGTAAAATCGCTGCCACCGAGAGAAGGAAGAGGAAGAGACGAGGAGGCGTGCGCGAAAAGAGAGATGTGCCGGGCATCTGCTCAACGTGACACACGACAGCGATTTCTCCCTCCTGCGATGCGGATAGATGCGACGTGGGAGGATCGTTATCGGGCGGGCAATAAGGTCGAGAGCAATTGAACTCTTGGCGCGGTGGATTTCGCCGTTGATCCAGAAGAACGGACGACGTCGCCTTCCATCGATCATGGAGAGGAAGAGCGGAGGAGAGGCGCGGCCGAAGATCGAGATCGTGCGAGTCTCGTCCATCGAGCGCAGCAACTTCCGGCCGCTGGACGGGGTGCAGCTACGCGCGACCTACAGCCACGTGCGAGTGGGCACTTACTGCCCGGAACCGGAAGCGGCCGGCGGACCGACCGAGAACAAGCCGCCGCCGATCGAGCAGACGCGACGCTTCAAGAAGTGAGTGACTTTTGTCATCTGACAAAATGACGTCCGATGGCATCTTCTTGATCGATATTGCTTTAATTGCGAGAGACAGAATTTTTTGTTATCGCATAATCAACTTTGCGGAGATAACAGTCGAGAGGCCGATCGATAACGCTAATTTTTTTTTAGTCGTATTTTGTATGTATATACATGTACTTTGTATGTTTGTGCCGAATATAATAATGAGAGACAAACGTCGTTTTTTCCTTCTTGGTGATGCGCGAAATAGAATGATTTGGGAAATGTTGTATATTTACAGAAATTTAGGACCAGTATCAAGACTGTTGAGACGTCGTCATCACGCGACATGCCTTGCCACCAAATCCTGTGATAACATTTATAGCGTGAATAGGAATAGTAATTCTCTGGACTGGAGAGTTAACCAGAACGCCAACGAACAAGGTAATTCATTAACTGTGACTCATACCGTCGTTAACTGACAACCTTGAGACCGTCATCCAATTATGACTTTTTCATTTCTTTTAAGTTTTATTAGACATACTAAACCATTTTTTTACAATGTTTTCACATCTGAATATTTTTTCTTTGCATGACTCTTGTACAGTTTTGTAAATTTTTGAAATTCTTTTAAAAGGACATATACATATATTTGGCGATACTATCATATCTCTTAATTATTGATTTTATTTTTTATTTAATTCGTAATCGCACTCGTCCTTCATAGAAGGAGAAAAATGTTTAAATTTAATTAAAGATTAAACTGAATTTATAAATAATAGATTTAATAAAATATATAATTTATATAAATTCTTTACAGTGTTTTAAAAATGTTTATTAGCATCGGTACAATAATTCGTGATATTATCCAGGCTTAGTTTAAGACTGTGTTTCAAGACCGAAAGTATTCGGCGCGCAGTTTACAAGATTGGGAAATGTATAAAAATTCACGCAGAAATATTAATAAAAATAGCACTTAGATTCAAACCGAATAAGCTAAATTGTGTGTTGATCGATGTTTCTATTATTGTATATAAATAGATTAATTAAATTTAATTAATTAAATTAATTAAACGAGTAAAATATTTTCATAATTTCCGAGAGAAATTGCAGATGTGACTTGTGTAAGGTGATTGTCGCAATCGAACTGTCGTTGAAAGTGCACGATCTTAACTCTAGAATACAGCATAACAGTCGAAAGGCTAATCGATAACGCTGAGTTGGGTCTGGGAGACGAAATTTCAATCGATTTTGATTTTTTATTTTCGCTTAATGTTTTCCTCAATAATCATATAGATCATTTTTTTCCTAATAATCACAATAGATCATTTTTCAGCAATGCCGCCTATTCAGTCACATTTCTGAACTTTCATTTAAAAAAAAATTGAAAATTGGAATCAAAGTTATATATGACTTCAAAGTTGCATCTCCCAGATCCATGTGCCGTGTTCTAGAGCTAAAACTTCAATCGATCATCATTCGTTCCTTTTCTTTCCAGATCTGCAAGCCAGGCAGAGCAGCAGCCTAGACTGGAGAGTAGGAAGATCCGTCACTTTTGGCTCCAATCGGCTCCAGTGGGGGAACACGACGCGAAGCGCCGAGCAGCTTTCCAGGAGCGCGCCTCTCACTTCCGATCATCTTCAGACACCGAGCACGAGGTATGCTAATCCGCGGCGATGCACCTCGCGTGCATCCGTTTCGCGCACGCAACAAAAGCAAATAATTTATGACAAGCTCGAGAGCGCGGCCGCCGAGCAGAAAAGTATAACGGTAGACTTGCGGCGAGTTGAGAAGAAATCAGTGGACGGTAATAACGGGGGGGGGGGAGGAAGGGCGGTAGAGATTTCGCATGAAGAGGCGCATTGCGATAACGTGCAGCGAAGATACCGGGAAAACGTTATATTCAAGTTACATTGAAAACAGTAATTAATTTGCAGAAAAACAAAGAGCGATAACGACGTTCGGAAGACATGCGAATGTAAAACTCGAAACGCAGTTCGCCGCGAAAAAAGAAGATAAATTGATTATGCTTTCACAAATTAATTAGCGAAGTTTGTGAAAAATATACAGCGTACTGCAGCGTTCCGTTTATTCCGAGATTCAAGATATAATAAAAATGTTGACGTAAAAAGAAAACACTTAAAACTTCACGAAATCTTCGATTTTACAGCAAAGTTTTCAAAGGGATGCTTAATAGATTTGTGTGTATGTTTATTGTCTATAAATCGTTTTCATTATATTTCTTTCGTGGCCCTTTATGTGCCGCTTATCACCAGAGAGTGAGTGACAAAGGTATCGGTTTAGATCGAAACTTGTGTCGCTATTGAGACGACTCTCCCCGCGCCTGTCCCGACCGGGAAGCAAGGGCTCGTTACAATCATCGCCGACAATTTGTCCCTGGGTCCAAGTCGAGTACTCGACGGAATCGATCGAGGGTGGCAAGCGAGAGGAGTCGCAGGAGAACGATGCCAGCTTCCAGCAGGAATTGCAGTTGAACGAGCTGCGGAAACGGATGGCCGGGATTGCCTCCACGTCCCAGGTGATTGGTAATCTGTGTAAACGTACCGTTCCGTCACGCGCAATAATCGATAGTCGTCTAATTACGAGTCTGTCGTCTGATAACGGGTCCGTCGACTCGTATAAGGAAAGTCGTCAAATTCGCGCTGATGGTCGTCTACGGATAAATGCTTGTGCAAATACGTGGTAATGATACACATTTTGTGCGTAACAACGTGTGTACCAAAAAGTGAAGACGTAATAATCTTTACATTCGTAATAATAATTTTTATAATAATCTTAAAAAATTCTTCTTGAGGTTTGTTTTGGCTGTACAATACTAGCTATAAAAATTATCAAAATTTAAACGATAAAAAATTTTGTCGTAATGGCCCTGAAGTTAACTGCAAAAAACAAAACAAATAATTTGATTTGTAATGCAGCGAAATTACTATATTTTGTTTTAGGTAAACTTTTAAACGAGTAAGTGGAATAAACTTTTGTACTTTCTTGAGTATTATATTTATTAGAATTTTTATTAGTATATGTAAAAAAATTTGATTTAATTCGTAATGCTACTTCCTCATCAAATTTGTAAATAAATATCCAAATAAATATAAAACGCGATTTTACATAAGAATCAAACAAAAAAATCAAATAATTTTTGAATCAATAATTGTTTAAATTTTACAGATATTCAGACGTAAAAATAGAGCAATCTATGAAATGTTAATATTTTTTGGTAATGTTTCGAGATGTGTATACATCTTTACGTTTGTACACATCCTGGTCCCGTGACCAGGCGAAAGAAATAGGACAATTTTAAGGCTCAACCGTTCATCCGATCTTTTTATTGTAGTAGTTAAGCAACGATCAATCAGACGAACAAATTTACGATCGCTTAAAGAATGTCCGATGAGGTCATTCGGAACGGAGCTGTATCGGAGGTGCGCCCATTAATAGCTTCCGGCGCGATCGCCCAAAATAGAATACAACCCGAAAGGAAAAACGCGACGGATAAACTCCCCATTCGTTTAAACTCTCTTAACGCGTTAATGACTCTCCTTTGAGCCATTCACCCCGATTCGCGCGAAGTTATATTCTCGCCACATCGTCGCGGCTTTCGCACTAAAACAGGTTTTATTTTATGTCAGATCACGACGAAGACCGCTACCAAGGATGGCACGGGACAACAGGGTCTGCTGCGACCCAGGATTCAAGTGCAGGGACCCGAAACCGAATGTAACTATCGGAACGTCCACACAACGTAAGCCTTCTCTCGAATCTTTCTTCTTTTTTTCTCCTCTTCTCCCCCCACAACTAATTCGACTTGGGAGACTTTATACCGGTATAAAATCGCGTATCGATTCTCGCAAGAAGCGTGTACGTCATTTTTCCATCGCGCATACCTCTACGCACGTTCCAAGGGCATCCCCACGATGGGCGAAAAAAAAGTTTCCGAATGTGTTGCGAACAGCATATTTGAAATGGGAGGCTTTTCTTTCGAATATCCCGCTAGCGCAATTCCCTCGTTGCATCCATTAACTTCATGACTGCATGAATCTTACGTTTGCTGTAATTCTCGCAAATGAAACGGAAGGATTTTCTTTTATGCCATGTATATACCGCATCCAATAAACGATTGTGTATGTTTCCTGCATTGTAATCTTAATCTCCACCCTAACAAAATCGCCGCAAGTCTTTCATAACTTAAGCACATAAATCGCTAACGTACTGATGATTTCCTGAACGTAACATATATCTATTGAAAAAAACCTTTTTAGGAATAAAAAAAAATTTTTTATAACTGGAATATATTTGTATACTAAGATTTTTCATTTAATATCGCGTATAAAATTATTTCCGAAATACTTAAATATTTCGATGTAAGTCTTCTTCTGTCAGCAACTTTCACAAAAATTTTTTCACGCACGTTTGCGCTCATATTTTTTATTAAAGAAAAATGAGATATTTCAGTCTTATGAGACGATATTGTATTCAATTCATAAAACAAATCAGAGAAATATTTAGGCCGGTTCGTAGTCGATTTTTATATTTAAGAACGTCTTAAGTATAGTCTTAAGATAACATAAACAAATAATGGAGCCATTAGCGTCTTAAGTCATTACTTAAAACGGTCTTATAAGAACGAATTATGACCATAACTTTTTTTCTCTTTTTTAACATCTGCCAAAATGAAGCAACTTAGATATAATTGTGAAAACATTTCTTCGTGTAATATACAGATAATTTTTATAATATTTTATATGTGCATTAGGTGCTAAATATTATACAAGAAATTAATATTGTATAAAGAAATATATTTCTTAATAATTAGGTATATGTATTTATAGTTACATTAAAATTTATTAAAACGCTTCTATTAATGTTCTTTTTGTACATTTTCTTTCAGGATATTGTCAGTCGCTTAAATTAGCAGCTTTCATAAAAATTTATGCGTGCGCGGTTTTCTTTATAGCACCTTTATAAAACGGGAAGTCTAGTGATGCTGTCATAAAAAATCCTTGCTTCAAAATATTAAACAATATCATATTTTGAAGCAAGGAATACAATGAATATAATAAATCTTACTTAAGGAAAAGCTATAAGATTTTGAAAATAATCCTCCCGTCTTCTAAAGGTTAATAAAAAAAATCGCAGACAGCTGATTTCTGTATATATGATGAATACACAATACACACACATACACGCGCGCGTGCGCACTAGTAAATTTATTAAAATAAAAATGATTAAGGAGATATATTTAAAAGAGAAATATTCATAAAGAGAATATTGTTCATTTTGAGCCAAAAAAATGTAACATTAATCATTTGTCATGAAACTGACAATTACGCTGAACTTAAGGATCGGCAGGAGTGATGGGTCTCATCCTTATTGGCGGTGCAGATACATATTTCTATATTCTACATATTTTATCTTATAAAAACGATATTTTGAGACTTTTAAATCATAAATCATAAGATTTTTTGGTTTATGTTTTACGAAGCTGCAAAACCGGGTTTTGCCTCAAAACATAATGAATAAGATTACCTGCATCTCAGCTATATCATAGTGCAGGTCAAAAAAATATTAAAATAAATTTTTTTGCCCTTTAAAAAAAAAATCGCTTTTTAATAGGCTGTAGATGATTCTTCTGATTACAAATATTGCGATTTTCTCAATATTTTAGTAATTTGAGAATAGAAATTTGTTTCTAACAGACAGTCTCTCCTGCTGACTCTCAAAACACAAATCTTTTCTTTCCTTTTTAATCTTTTTCAACAAAACAATATTGATTTAACCATGCAAAGAATCATGTTAGACTATTCGTAATATGTACATATGAAAGTGTAAGAGTAGCCATCGTAGAAATGATTCAAGTATTTTTGAAGACGACATATCATAAGTGATCTATAGACTAGACAAAGATGATTATCTCGTGTTGGGATTTGAATTAGAGTACCTTCTTGCTCACCAGGATCCACAAAATCTATTGTATCTTCCGTCTTCGGTATGCCTTGGGTATCTTCTGTATGAAACTGTATTATCACATCGAGCAGAAACTCGCCATTTTTACTAGTAGAATCATCCTCGCTATCACTGATCGGTGTGCCACTACGAGACCATTTCTCGTCTGGAGACGAGGAAGTTTCATCTACGTCTTTGCTATGCTCGTGCTTACTCGAAAATTGCATACTAACATCCGATTGGGTATCAAAGTGCCTTATCATCTTTTTCTTATCAGAATTTTCTGATGAAACTGAATCGTCGATCTGTTTCCTTTTTAATTCTCGACGCGTTTCATTTGTGTTTAGATTGATCTCATCGATCGAGAAATCTGAAGTCGACGCACGCATTATTGCTGCAGTGTCATCAACGCTTACGTCATCGTCAGCCTTCATCAATTCGTCCGAAGTGTCTCTCAATAGCGATTTATCATATAGCAATGTATAGCAGCTCCACGACCATCTCTGTAACTCTAGCGTCATCTTAGGCCTCTTGGTTTTCTCGGGCACCAGATCGAGTCCCGTATATTTCTTTAGCAATTTAAAGAAAGAGACAGATTTAAACAAATCACAGAAATCTTTCAATAGTTTCGGTAAGGTTTGCTCGTCAGCTATCTCGTAGCGACGTATGTCCGGTGGCCCGATCATCCGCCAACTGATGTCCTTTGACGTTAAACCATTCGCAATTTGTCGGTACACAGATTCCTTCAAAAAGTCTTTAAGAAACGTGTAAGATGATATCTCGACGTCCTCTTGAATTTGTTCCATTATGCTGGGTACCAAGTAATCATCGGAAATCCAAGAGTGCAAGTTTACTTCGATAGAATTCGGTTGCACAAACGTCTTTGCTGGTTCGCATCTGAAAAGCTTATGGAAATCCTTCTTTAACGGACCGTGAAACCAACCATTGATCGACCATCTGCACTTGTTATCCGTCAATACCTCGGCTACTTGATGGTAGGAATTGCCCACTACTTCAAAGAACACAAGAGAATTATATTCTGGGATTAATGATTTCACTACCTGCCTAGGCGAGCCTTTTTCATCGGTGTCAAAGAGATCCAAAGTACCGCCATCCTCCTCTGACCAATCATCGGTCAGATACAATATATAAGCAATTCTTCTATCGACCATATTATCATCGTGACATAATAAATGGTCTGTATTATAGTAACGAGCACTTGACATCGAGACTTTTCCATTTAGCTTAATGTTTGTATTGCGTTTCATCCATAATAACAGATCTTCTCGAAAAGATTTGTTCAGCATTTGAATGTACTTGTCAGTGCTAAAGAACAGATCTATGGTTTTCTCGAATTGATAAAGATCGAGAACTTTGGGTACATGATTATGATGTTTCAATTCGCTTTTTAAATTCTCTATGATCTTCTTGTCTCTTAAGAAGTTTGATATTCTACATACTTTAAAGGGTTTCGATATAATTTCCAGATTGGCGCTCTCAAAATTACTTTGGGAGTGCCAGTGTTTTTTGAATTCTTCTTGAAATTGGGTACTGTATATGTGTTCCGAAAACAATATCTGATCTGCCATGCTTCCCAAGTTTTTGTTAAACTTAACATAAAAATCTTAAATCTATTTTTCTCTTTCTTCTCTCAATATACGACTCTTCGGCAAAAAAATACTATCGCTGTGTTCACATTATCGCTATATTTCGGCAAAAATTCTCTTAAGCTCGTTTAACACTGTGATTCTCGAGCACACGTGGCGCCGCTCGGCCGACTATCTAAACTCTTTGCGAATCCCAATACGTCGGTCCCGTCGTAATCTTGTCGGAATCCAGGACGGCATCCAGGTATGATATGGCTTCGTTGAACAAACGTGTCGATCAGTCTCGCTACGTGAAACCTACGCGATGTTCCAACCACGTGTCACATGCCTGCAAAGCAGCGAGTGAAGAAAGTGCGTCGTTAATTACGAATGTCACTCGCGACGATCGTCACAACTGGATAATGACGATTCTACTGGGTTCTACGTACCACAGAAATTACGATGAAATAGCGTGCCCCAAAAATTTATCTCTTTCTTCGTATTTCCTCGTGCGTCCATAAACATGCGCGGCAGGAACAACAATATCAATTCAACGCTAGCGCCTCCAACGGTCTCGGATAGCAACACGTGTACTAACCTTTCGGAGAACATCCGTTCCGCCGAAAATGCTCGCGATGAGCGCCCCGCAGGAATCCCCGGTATTTTCATACATTCCCTGTCCTTCTCAATGATCGTCGATAATCATTTTCTTTTATCATATATTCTTTTATCTTATCTTTTTGGTTACATTCCACAACATCCTCTCCGAGGAAAATTTTATATGAAATATAATATACGTTACGTGTACTGTATATTTCGAGTAAAATTTTCCTCGAAAAGGACGTTTTGGAATCTAACTTTGATTACTTTTATTCTCATTTTCTTGAGTTTTTTGATACCTAGGAGAAAGTACGCTTTAGACGATCTGTGTAAAAATTTACAATAGAATTCTATTTGTATCATAAATATTATACAAATCAGAATACACACATATGTCTAAACTATTCTTTATGGCTGCACTATTTGTAGCACATCAAAATATATGGAGTGTGAAATTAAAAATAAAATTCCGTTTTGAAATTTGGCGCGGATTGCAGGTTGTCCAAATTGAGCTCAACACTTGAGATTTGTTCTTAGCAGTTGAACCTTTTATGTCGTTAATTTTTTTCTTCAGCGTTCAGTCATATAATACTTTTTACTTAAAAAAATACGTCTAAAAAATTTTTTATTTAAGAATATATATAATATGTATATAAACATATATAATTATATACAAAATATGCATATATATGTTCATATATATTCTTCTTCCTTTTGTAAAATTACAGTTTGATACAAGAAAAATAATAATAATGAGAAAAACAAAAAATAATTTAAAAAATAGGATTTTTGTTTTTTTTACAAAAAGTCAAATTTTAAGAAAAAGAAAAAATTGCTTTTATATAATTATATATAGATCATTAAGCGAAAATTATTCTTTTAATTATTTTTTTTTTTTGGTGTTATCATTATTATATTATTATTTTTCTTGCACGAACAATTTTACAAAATATGAAAGTATATATGGATATATAATAGACATATTTATATAATTTATATATCTTTATATATATTTATATATATTTTCATATAAAAATTTTTTTACCGGAATGTAGAAAATATAACGTAGTGCAGCTGCAAAGAACAAACCTGCGTTCAAAGTTGGCGCGGTCGTCGCTTCGCCGCCGCACCGTCGGGCGGTGTCGGCACCGCCGTGGCATCATGGCGGGCGCGTGTCACGTTTGATGGGTGTCGTTGCGTGGTCGCGTGGACAGAAGAGACTCGCGGAGCACGGCCCTGAGACTGCCGTGATCGACGTTGAGCGAGCGAGCGTGGTGCGTCGCGACGGGTCCGGCGCGCGGCGTCCGGCATCGTCGCGGAGAAGTTGTCCGCCCGGTCATCCTGGAGCCCGATACCTGGGGGACGCGCGCATATCGTAAGTAAATATTGCGTTTCGCGCAACATGACAAGTCCCGGGTCGCGATCCGCGATTCACGCGGTTCCTCTCCCTCACCGATGTCCTTCCTCGTCGATTTCGCCGCTGTTCCGCTATCGCGATGCGTGCACGTTGCCTGTGCGCGTTGCGTCGCGAACGCCAAAGCTGAGGGTGGGGTCCTTCCGCAGTCGCGGGTAAACACGCATCCAGGACACGCGGGACCTTCGCCGGGAGCCCGTCAGTGTCCTCTCATTTGTGTCGCGAGCAGGTTCGCTATCAAGATCGTCGTTAACGTTCCGCGACGGCCTCTCTGGGGGATATTTAGGAGAACCTTCTAGGTATCGAAACTCTTCCTGTTTACAGATTTCGGAGTTGGACGGCTGCGCCTATTCGAGAGTGTTCGAACGATAAAGCTAAAAAATTTCCGAACGATAAAAATCGGAATATCTTTTCTATCGTCTAGGATTTGGAACCGTCCCGCTCCAGTTTAGTCGGTGTGTACGTGGTGCTCGCCATCGTTCTTTTCTACCTGGCACAACATAGGTGTGTTTTATCTTGACACGATTATAACGACACACTCACTAATGCGACTCAATCTATGAATCATAAAAAGAGAGAATCACAGTAGAAAGATGTGATTCTCTACCCTGTAAATTAATTTCGTTAGATTAGATTAGATCAATCATCGCTTGTTTTAACGCTGTGCCTTCGTGCATCCACGTCATCGTCGGAGCACTCGTTCGGAGCATTTCGTACACTCGTCCGTCTCACATCATTTGTACAATATGACAAGTTTAAACAGCCGGACGCGAGTCATCGATCGATGATTCGTTCCTACGTGAGTGGTTTCGTTTTACTTCGAAGAGAGAAAAAGGGGCGGAGGGAGAAAAGATGTCACATTAATTCAGCTCGAAGATTATCTCGAGCCGGCCTTGAGCCAACACTTTCTTCGCGTCCTACGGCGAGAACGGACCTTCGAATTTTGAAACGACTGTGTCGGCATTCATTCGCGGAGGCGAGCCACCCGGCTGTGTTTCTTGTCGAGAAAGAGACAGAGAGAGAGAGAGAGCCGTGAGGTTTACATCGAGTCGCAAATCGTACGACTATTATCGATTAGCAAGTGTAGTCACGTCATTTTTCTTATGGCCCGTTTTAATATCGTAGGTTGACGCATATAGTCGCGTATACCTGAAACGAAAATTGGAAAAATCCGGATTATTTCCGGCGGAGATATTTCAATATCTTATCAATAATTCAGCTGTAACTCGTGTATGAACTTCTCACGAGCCTTATCGATCCTTCATATTTTCTATAAATTTCTTAATTTGCTTTCTTAATTTGCACTCAAGGAAAAGTTTCTATAATTGAACAATAGATTAGCTTTTTTCACGCACACATACAGTCTACACTTAATTCAATAACTAGGAATGTCAATTCTTTATTGCAAGGACAATCGAAGGATGGTTACCGATCGCATGCGACAACCTTAAATTACTGCGTAAGAATTGTTATACCATAGGTGGCTGAAGATGGCTTAAATGTAAGCCGAAACGTATTAACTGTTTGTTACACATGTACTGGCTTTGTAAATACATTACTTTTTAAATTTGCGCACCAATTATCATGCTGTTACTCTCATTGCCCACGTCAAACTCAATCCTTTTTTTAATTTTATTAGGAATTAGTACAATTTTATCAATTTTTCTTGTTTTTTTGTTTCGTGAAGTTTGACTTCTGAAAAATCTCGTGTGTGTGTGTGTGTGTGTGTGTGTGTGTGTGTGTGTGTGTGTGTGTGTGTGTGTGTGTGTGTGTGTAACAATAATAATAAGTAACAAATCTTAGACGTAACGAATAAATCAAATCAAAGGAATGCCTACACACGGTCGTGGCTGGATCTCAAGTGCCCGATCATATTTTTGTATACATTTTAGATTTATTACAAATTTTTCAGTTATTTTGAACTGCGCGCCGATTGTTTGTCGAACTTGCAACGCAATTCTAAACTGAATTAATAGAGTCACAAATTAATTTTTGATCGTCAGTTGGATGGCGATAGCATCTTAAAACTGTGAATAACTTATTGCGAAAAATATATATATGTATATATTCCGGTTGCTCCAATTTTCGAGAGAACTCCACGCAGCACACCTCATCTAAGGGACGTCGTCGAGGACCCTTGTCGTCCGAAGGACGTCGTAGATGTCATGACATCCATGACGTTCGTCCGACAAGGTATGCTGTGTGGGAATGATATTTTTCGAGCACCTCGTATAAATTTCAGCGTCAACGATCTTTTACTCCGAACGCGAGTTAAAGTCACGCAAGTCGACGGTGTAAAGCACTTTAGAACGATCGATAAATTTCATGGGAAAAGAACGCGCGCTCTCGATAGGATGGGATCGTGCGCGCCCTAATCGATGCACCTCTCGCGACGAGATGGGTCATTATTCTTTCTCCTCTGCACCGTTCGTTGATAGGATATCTCCGGAGTGTCCGGTTTAACGACTACGCCACTTCAATCACTAAACTGTCAATCGTGGCATTAAGGTTGTAGTTGAGGTTCGATGTACGGCGATTAATGCGGCCGCGTGTGTCCATGTATATACGCATGAACCGTTACATGCATCTTGTGTTCGAAAAAAACGGACGACACGCGCAAACGCATGATCCATTTATTTGATCTTCACGCGACATGAAGATCGAATTAGATAGAAGATCGATTTTTTACAGAAAATTGAAGAGTCACACTTCTGTCCCGAATTTTGAAGAAAAATAAAAAAAAAAATCACGTTTTTTTCCTAGAATTTAGAAATATGTCTGATAAATGATAATTTGTAGAGAGAGATAAAAAGAGGAGTCGATTGATGTCAACGTTAATTTGAGCGTGACGATACATTGAATTTTTTATCACAATGTAGAAAAGATCGACTTTGAATTTGTGAAACGATATGTCTTTTTCTGATACACCCTATATTTCTCGCTGGCACCTGCTGGCAGCGAGGTCGTGAGATCACTCGGAGATTGTGAGAGAGTTTGATCAATGACGTACGAGCTTTAATAAAGCAATAACGGTAGTGTCCAAGCGCCCGGGGCTCGCACACGTCGCTCGCTACGTAACACGTTATAAACATTATACGGAGATTTAAATGAACTTTACAAAAATCTACCGATGAAAATCTAGATTGCACGATCAATCTTATGACAAATTATATAATTTTTAACTAATATCGATTTGTGACTGCGAAATTGCAATTCTTCGAGAATACTATTTGTATAATAATTTCTTTTTTTTTTTTTCAAAAGTTCGTTGTTTATCAATCAATAGAAATTGAGAATTAAATACAAAACTTTCTCTTTATATATCGGAATTAGAATTATCGTACTTTATTAAGTAATCTTGAATAATGGTTGTGATTGAACATGTGGAAGAATGCGGAATTGATATTTTTCATTGGTATATTTCACTATTAATATACATTGCATTGTTTAATTAATTTCTTATTGATTATATGTATACGTAATACAATATTATAAATATATATATATATATATATATCTCAGGGCTGGAAAAATCATGATTTTTTAAAAAAAATCCAAAAAATCGAATTTTTTTATTTAAATCGGATTTTTTAAATTTAAATCAGATTTTTTTTATTTAAATTAAATTTCTTGTTCTAGTTAATTATTTTTAGTAGTAAGAAAATAATTAAATTTTATTACAAAATAAAATTTTTTGTTTACTAAGCTTACTAAACTTTAATTTATTGTAAATAATCAGTGATTTCAAACACTATATTTTTGGTAAAAAAATCATTTGATTTAAATTACTGATTTTAATCAATTGATTTAAATCATTCCAGCCCTGATATATCTATCTATCTATAT
>JANQDE010000013.1:67218-145496 GCA_037157785.1 Cephalotes varians | reverse complement strand
ACACACACACACACACACACACACACACACACACACACACACACACACACACACACACACTCTCTCTCTCTCTCTCTCTCTCTCTCTCTTTTTCTTTCTCTCACACACAAAAGTGGAAGATTATATACATATATTATGATATATTATTAGTTGTACTTTATATTGATGAAACACGTTAAAGTAACACAGCTGGTCAGCGACGACTGACACCGTATGCAACATGTTAAAACCGTGTCGGCCGCATTTCCTTCTCTCTTCTTCGCGATAGCAGCATAGTGACTGGCCGCAGCATTCGCTTATGGCATCGTCCGTTCGTCAGTAAAGTGTTTTCGAGTCGGCGGCGTGTGCGCGCCGTCGAGAGATTCTCGGGTGGTCGGTCAGTTCCCGCACGCGCGCGTTGTTTACACCGTCATTGTTTCGCGCGCGGATCGTTACGAGAGTGACTCTTGACTTTGGCTTCCGACGATGGTGCAGCGAGGTAATCAAAGCGTTCTTGAACCGTGATATTAATTCGAATCAATTGCGAGCAGAGTGATTGGCGATCCGATGTAAGATGACAGATACGTATATGTTTTATCGAAACATACATTGAAGACGTACGAATTTTGCTGAAGACATACGCGAGCATTATTTATTTTTACGTGACATAGGATAAATCTGTCATTATCGGTCTTTTCCTAATAATTTCTCAGCTCGACGCGCCTAGCTTCCCGAATATTTGATACTATGATAATTAAGATTGATTGGATCAATGGAAATTTGTCGTCACACTGCAAATGCAAGTGTGTAATTTTTACACTTAAATGTATAAAATTGTAAAGTCATTCCTTTTTTACACATTTGTATGCATGTTAGCATACGCTTCGAAATCGAAATGTTGTTACAACAAAATATCGATATTTAGAGGCTTCAAATATATCGAATTTGATTACACACTCAGGTATATAAAAATTACGCACTTGGATGTGCAGCAGCAAATACAGATATAAGCAGAAATTGCGAAATTTCATCGCTTAAATCCCTCAAAGCGACTCCCGTATGACGTATCGCGAGTAAAGTCACGATAAAGTGCGCTCGACATGACGCAGCTGCCACGTTGCAACTGCAACGGGGCGATTGCCGCATAATTTCTCTCGACGGCTATAATATTCCACGCTGTCGCGTACGAGATTCGCGAAACCAACAACCAGCAACGATTTGGAAACACGAATCGTTTAAGGATGTATCATCCGTACAGTCCCTGCAAAGTAAATGAAATTGGAAATGTGTTAATATTTATATTTTAAATAAACTATGTACATATGAATGTTGTGCGAGCAACATTATATTTTTATTTAACAACATATTTTTATAGTTTATTTACTTTATTTGTTATTAAAAATTCAATTATTCTAAAAGACAATGACAAAAATCTTAATTTTTTTGTATATTTTGAGTATTCCAGATAATTTATGCAAAGTTTTATTGCGTTGCAGAGATTAGAATTGTTTTAAAAATAAACAAATAAATAAATTTTGTTTATTTACAAAACAATTAATCTCTGCAGCGCAATGAAACTTTACATAAATCATCTAGAGAATACCTAAAATTTGTAAAAAAATTGAGATTTTTGTCGTTATTTCTACTTTTTATTGAAGTAATTTTTGACCCAAGTTTAAACTGTCGCTAAATTTTTTGTATTACTTTTAATTGATCTAGAATAATCTGCAAATTTTTCATAATAATCTATAATTTTTTCATTATTTTGAAAATATGTGTAATTAACGGCCGCTTCGAACTGCTAATTATGACAAATGCAACTTAATTTTCAATTAAGATGCAATGTTTCCGTGTCATCGCGCGCAAATATCATTGTGACTTGCGTCTTCTCCATCTGCAAAAGGTTCGATGACAAGCTGGCAAGTCGAATTGTTTATCATTTAAACTTCTTGTCATTAAATGTTCTGCCTGCGGATTATCGACTTCAATTTTATCACTAATAAAATATTACAACTATAAAATATCACAAATATGATCGCGTTTTCAAAGTAAACTGGTACACGCGACGACTTGTTTAAAACAGATCATTATTCGCGGACGTAAGCATATAGTTCGATTATAAGTCTCGATATAAAATTAAAGATACGAGAGCGACTTTATCGCTCGTTAAAATGCTAAAACAATATGAGTAATTCGTGCAGACCCATTAAAGAGCGATTCGAGCGTAGGCTTGAGCGGTGGCAGATATCGTTTATAAGCAATTTCTAATTTTATCCTGGATATGCTAAATACGATTGCGTCATCTCCATCGATATTGCCCTGTGATGTTTGATCGTTATGATTCGCGAGTGACATCGAGTGACATCTTATTCGCGTTCCATGCGGAAAATCGTTTCTATCCTGTTGTACCCACTTATATCGCGTCTTATAATTAGTGACGGCGCGAAACTACCGTACGAAACCTTCTCGCGCTCTTTGTTGCCCGTTTTACACGAAACACCGTATAGTACGGTACCGGTTTTGTTGCCGATAAACAGGAATAAAGAACCGCATGGTACTCGGTAAAACGGTCCTCCGGAGACAAGTAACAGCGTCGAACGAAATTTCGCGCCTGGAGAGAGGGTCGTCTCTTTTTTTTCCTTTTTAATAAAATTACACACTTGCAGAGCAAAATAACGGGACGGTGCCAGAGTTAACCGGAAAAAAAAATGGCTTTTGTCTTTACTTCGGATGTTTTGCAAAGATGATCGCGGTAGATGTCGCACGCTAGACAAAAGTTTTGAAGAGATGGTACGTTTATGGGTACTTTTATTGGGGGTAACTATAATTGCTCCATAATATTAATAGCTCCATATGTGGGACGTAACACGCTCTTAAAGGCAGTCACAACGGGCTCGCAAGCCTGTACTTATTTATTGTGTAACGGTGATGCCATTAACCGTCGAGGATTACTCCGGTGACCCTATTTGCGTTTATTTTCTACCCGACTCTCATTGTGATCGCGTCGACGTGTCGGGGGTAGGAGGGGGGAGGGGCAAGAATATCCCTCTCGCTCATAATGCAGCCGATTTTATATGCGCTCGTCGGGCTAATATCTGGAACGTAACAGGTTCTTTTATGGTGGGTCCTCTGCGCGAGCCCGCCTCCTCACATAATTTATCGCATTCGCGTGGGCGTGCGTGCGTGCGTGCGTGCGTGCGCGCGTGCTGCGAGACACACAGGCAACCTGCATCCCGCGATTCGCTTTCCCTTTTTCGGAAATCCGGTTCCCCCCTTTTCTTCTCTCTCGACAGAGAAGGCGTACAGTGTGCCCCGTCGGGACACCCCTGTATTGTTCTTCTCTCTCGAGACGGAAACGAACATCGACGTCTTCCTTCCTTTTTCTTTCCTTCCGTCGCGATCGTTTCTCGTCTCGCGCGGAAATCGCGACCGCAATATATCAGATGCGAACTGTGACTCGTTTGCGTTCCGCACACGGAACGTCACGCATTACAAATATTCATTGGCATTAAAGATTTCTATTTGTACGTGGAACTCGTAATTACATAGACTATTAATCTGAAGTATGAGAATCTACAAGCATGTATCATATAGCATATTTGTCGACTGACTTTTTGTTCGGGTCTAATATTTCCTCGTCTCGATAGAATAACATTAATGCGCACACGATTACACACGTATGTATGTAGCACGACGTTCCATACAACACGACACTGATGCACGCAATCGTCTCACGCACTCGTCTATTTCCACGTTACACATTCGTAACAAAACTGCCGCTTTGTGACCGAATATGTAGAGCATAACGTTGCACACGCGTGATCGTGACATTTCGTTGCATGCGTCATCGAAATTGTATTTATGAAGAAGAGATATAGGTACAGTTTCCATAGAAGTTATAGGAAAAACAGCCTGATTAATTCACGACCTTTAGTCGTTCCTCGCTCGTTTTTAAATGCATCGAATAAAGTGCGGGCGTTTCACCGGGAATTGTTTTGCACGATAAACTTTAGCCGCTTCGCTCTCCGCGAGGCTTTCGACATCGCGAATAATTGCCAGCTCATTGTGATTCAACAACGTCGGGATGCATTTTCGTCAGCCTCGTCGCGCGCTCGCGTTCAATTCACGTTCATTTTTATTCATACGCCGCGTGAACGAAAGCGCGCTTGATGTATAATTGATTATTTTTTATTCCCGCTCGCACGTAACGTTGACTGATAGTCAAAGACATTTTGAAAATTAAAGTTTCCTCGAAGAGCGGAGCTTTGACACGATTTGGACATCAGAACCGGAAAGGCGGGATAATCTTTGCTCAAACTTGACGCAATCAACGCGATGGCTTAAAATACAGAAGTTGAAGCGATTCTTTATTGTCTCGTTAGTACCAGTCTGACCCACGCTCAATTTAACAGGCACGAGGACTCGTTAAAGGGTTTTGATTGCCTCCGAGCCGAATCGTATTGAAATCTGTATACATAAAATAAGATGTGCATTTTTTTGCGGCAGTAGAACAGAAATATTTATGCATCTGGTCATTAGCTTAACGTATCTGCAAAGTCTTTAATTAAATGGGAAATTAATAACGTATATTAGTAACGTACGTAATTAAAATAAAATACAGAATATCGTGACTTATACGACTCGTCATCATACGTGAATTTCGATTTTAGCTTCGTCTGAGAAGCTAACAATGATAGATTCTTCAATACGAAGGTTTCTTTTTTACCACCCGGTATACAACCTTCTGCTACGCCGTACGTGAGTCCTCGTACCTCTTACTTCCTGCGACGACAATGTCGATGATATCGCGAGGATATGGGCGAGTGGATAATTAAGTGTTTCTCCTTCGGACAATGGTAAATTTTTCCGGCACATATTTACGATAATTTGCGTAGCGGATTAGTTTAGATTAGGACTCAATCACGATTGATAAACGCAATTCGTTTCATGTAATTATCACGTAAAGATTATTAAAACGATAGTTTCAATACCTTCTATATAAATATAATTGATTTATCGGGAACTTTGCTAGCGATTATTATTACACTATATTAGATTATTATTACAATATATTATTATTAGAATATATTACAATATATGCAAAAGTTCATGAGATGTAACATAATATTTTAATTAAATTATTGGTTGTTGCTATCAACAATCTTTTGTCACTTTTTGGACAATAGTTTGATCTCGCGCCGATAAAAAAATACTCATCTTTTAGGTTATCCGTTCATCATCGGTCCATTTTCGTACTTCCTCGCAGCATCTCGGAACCATGTATTAGATAGACCGCCCTGCATTGATCTGAATAGATGAAAATCAGTTGGGGCGATGTTTGAAGTACGTTAGGTGCGGCAGAAATTCCTATTATATATAATATGTTCGAACATCTCTTTAATTGCAACAACAATATGCGCACAGAAAAATAACATTCTATTTGTTAAGAAAAACGATTACTCAGTTTACTTTTTTCTTTTAAGTAATCTTCATAATTAAAGTTATCTTCAACGAAAAATATTTTCTTGATTATAGTTTTAGAAATAGTCTCGTCACAAATTTTATAAAAACTCGTTGTTATGTATTCAAAATAAGAATTTGTTTTCTGAAGAATATTATAAAATTGCATCAAAGAAATATTTGATAATAGACAAATCGAATTTTTGTTTTAATTTAACATTCTTGATTGAAGTATTAAGCTTATACTGTTAGAAAATTTATGTTAAATTTAACACATTTCACGTGTCCCAAACGGTCCGCTCAAATTATTATGTTAATTTGACATAAAATGAATATGTTAGAAAGTAACACAAACATTATGTAAAAATTAATATAAAAAATGTAATATTTTGACACAATTTGTGGAAACATTTCTTCGGTAAAATTAACATTTATAATATGTTAAATTAACATAAACATTTTTCCTTGATTCATTTATTCTAGAATTTATGTTTTTAAATTACATTACTTTTATGTTATTTGTTCATTTACTCATAAATTATGTTATTTTTACATTAAGAAATGTTAAATATCAATTTAACACAAAATATCCAAATGACATAATCACATTATTTTAAATTAAATTAACACTCGGACATGTTAAAAATTCAACACAAAAATTTTAACAAGGACCATTTTTAACACAAATACGAAATGTTTTTTTACTGTGTACTAGTATTCAGAATATATTTTGAATAAATTTGATGCTTATGGTGAACTTGTGATAGATTTGCGGATATAAACTTTTGAAATATTTGAAACAAATAATTTTTATTTAAATACAGTATATATCTTTCTGTGTGTGGCATTATTGAAGGATGATTTTGCCTTGATTCGCGGCTATTTAAGGGCGTGTTTTTTTCAAAGCTCAAATCAAATGCTATAATTGTTGACTGTCGATTTCCTGTGACTGTGTATCCTGGTAGTAATAGCTCATAGTAAACTTCTTCTTGTTCTCACTAGATAGGAGAATCTTATGGATTGCGCTTTGTTGTGGTTGTCGATGATTGGCCAGGATTACTTTTTGCATTTAAGATTGCCAAAATCTGCTTTTCATCATTCATAACTATTCGCCACAAGAAACTTTTTTGTGCCTGGTAAGCAATGAGAGACAAATGATAGGCTGATTCGCAATCAATTGCAGAGAATTTACGAAAAAACTATCTTCCTTCCTTCTCATTCCCATTGCTTTCAAATGACGAAATACCGTTGATTCAACTCCAAGCTGCCCTGCAAACTCTTTTAATGTTTGGGTCTTCGTTGCACAATACTTCCAATTCTCTATTTCATTTGGACGACCAGAACGTGGCTTGTTAAAATCGTAATCATCATTTCTAAATCTTTTAAACCACTTCTCACAAACAGCAGCAGACACAATATTCTCTCCATAAATCTCAAAAATCAACTTTTTAGTTGTTGCAATAGTATTTCGATTAAAGTGATAAAACAGGCAGTGGCAAAGACGAACTTTATCTGATTCTATCTTCAATCGCATTAAATGTGACATTTTATTCGGAAATGAATTATTAATTATCAACTCTGATCGCTAAACATTTAAAAACTAAAAAGCAATTTAAATGAATCACTAAGTCGCTGTTACCATGTATTTGTGATCTTACGAACTTTTGGAAGCATCTAATATTTCAATATAACCAACTTTGACGGACAGTCAAATTTTAGTTTAATCTTACGAATCATGATAACAACACTTTGCTTTTTTTTACTTTGACAATCGCATTTACCATTTTCAGTGCAAGTGCGCATAGCCGGGAAAGTTATTTTGTAGTTTCTTTCGCGATGCCAACGGATCAGATGCAGCATTGTGTTGGCATCATTAAAATTATAATGCATCATACATCTAGTGAATCATCGATATCCTCTTTTCGGCATCAGGAATTTTTAGGTTTGCTTAATTCTCCCGAATTTTAAATACGCAGCTCTACACGAACACGCCGGAAATTAGCAATTAATTGTAAATAAAACTAATACAAGAGAGAAGATGGAAAGGCTTACTATTCAAAGAGAGATAAAGCGCCTCCTGATTTAGCTGACACAATTTTTCTCAGACGTTCGTCGCGACGTCCCGATCCCTCTCGTCCTTCTCATCTGCGTCTCTTTTGGTCTGTCGTGGCAAGGAGGGGCGACAGTGAGAGTATAGTTCAAATGTCATTCTAGTTTATTTTCGTTTATATATAGATGCGAGAGAGTTCAGCCGGTGTCACTTACCCCTGAATACCGGCGACGCTCGTCTAATGATTTTCAGAAAGCGAGGAGAAATTCCTCCTTCGTCGGCTGAGAGTTGCAAAGCTAGGGAGTAGCTCGCCGGGGAGTATGATCTAGAATATGCCTGATAGAATAGAGACGCGATTTCTGATATTAAAATTAGTATAATTATGCAGCCGATCGGCAAAAATATACAGCTGATTATCGATTTCGAATTTTACCATCTTTCACGTCGATGAATCTCGCGCACATTAACCCGTTCGTGCACGCGTGTATTTTCCCTGTTGCATGGATGGACAAACCGGAAAACGGTTCTAATACCGGTATTTGAACTGTCTAGCTCTCTATTTTAAACCACAGTCTTCCTACAATTTACCGTTCATTTTGTAACTTAATACATCTCGTAAGCTCTCAACCGTGACGTCCAGATAAGATTTTCATCTATGTGTTCGATCTCTATAAATATGCGTAAACACTCAGCTGATGTACGTGCTGCGAGAGAGAAAATTTACGATATATAATTAAAAAATTTCTGAAGTTTGGAAAACTTATTATTTTCCGGTACGGTAGCGATAATGTAAATTAGTTTAGTAAATTATTTTAATATGTCATGTATCTTTTTAGAGATTCTGATTTGATGATTACCGTGAATTAAGACAAATAATATGCATCTAAATTCTTATTTTATTCTATTTTTCTCGAGCTAGCAAACCTAGCTCAGAAGATAAACAATTTCCTCGGGAATTTTCTAAGTGCGGGAAATCTCGTGTCAGTGTACTCTGTGACGAAACAAGAAATCATGAGAACAAACGGCATTTTCTATTCAGGTCACGCGTGACAGATGCAAAAGAGTCTTCCGTTGCACGCTGTCTTTAATCGCTGGTCGTGTGTATAAGTTGTCGATAAATTAGCGTTGTTCGCGCTTACAAGTGACGTTTATATAGCTCATATCGAGACGCTTTGATCATTAGCGATAATCTTCCTTTGTCTCCTGTCTGCGTATAATTGTTCGCTTTGATGGCATGCATAGGAATGAGAAGACAGGAGGAATAAATACGCGAAATAAACATGCAGATTCAAGCCTTCACGCAGAGACAGGTGCATTCAAGAGAAACGGACGAACGAGCAAAGTATTGACAAGCGAAGTAATTTAAAAACTTTTTTCGGAAGTATGCACAAGATAATGTTGTACATACATACGTGCACGCGTCTTCTCGTGCGGTTTTGCAGGAGAAACGAGCGTATCTCATCCTCTCACGCTTTCATTTGTTTGTTTACTCGCGCAGTAATCGTATTTCACGAATCTCATAAAGTGGCATAGAGTGTCAAATCACTCGAAGCTTACCAATTTGGTACACGAGCTATCGATTCACTGTCTCGAGATAAAGGGGCAGTGTACCTTTTTTATTCGTACTTTTAACGCATTATATTAATTATTAGGATATTATATCATATAGATAATATATGTAATTTAGATGTTTTAAAATATATTCCATGCGCGAAATTCTTAATTAGACTCGTTTATGTCGAGTCTTTGAGTCGCGACCACTATATCATACTTGAATCCAGCTGCGCTCTCGGCATTCCCAGACGGCAGCTCTTGTCTCGCGCTACTTTCATGCTTTCAACATTTAGATGTTATTTGTATCCTCAATAAATTTTACAACATGCGTAAAACTGTCGCGAATGTTGCATTAACAATATTTTATATCGATTCTCACGAAACATTATGACTCTCGAATTTTATCACCGATCTGTTGTGTCAGATATTTTATTAGTATGCAGTTTAAAATATGCAGTTTCATGACATTGTTGAAAATTCAATGTGGGAAAGTTTTATGAATCCTAATTCGCAAATGAATTCTAATCGTAAATAATCATTCGCGAAACTTTTTGTTTCATCCATAGCTCGCGCTCTTCGTGATCGAGGGTTGTTTGGCGAGCGTCGTGACGAGCATCATTGTATAACAAGAAGGGACCGGCTACAGGTCGAGGAACTCTCTCGTTCGATAGCGCGGAACTTCACATTCAGCCGAAACCTGCATTTCGGGTTAATGCTCCGTGGCATAAATCGTCGGCGGGAGAAAGATGATTCCAACGCGCGCACTTTTCCTCTCTCTCCCACTCGGCGCGATCTTCGTGATCAGACGGCGTTTGTTCGCGACGATCTCCGCCGAGGGGTCCGCTGAAATTATGGCGGTCCTGCGAACGAGGAGTCCCGAGTTCGACGAGGTCTCCGGGTCGTTAGCGCGCGAGAAGTCGCTGACATCTCGGTGCTGGTGCAAACGAACCGAGAAACGAACCCAACGCGGTAACATGAATCGTTGATCCCTTCGACGACATTCCGGATCTTGTCGGTTTCGATTGCCGAACTCGTAAATCTCGCCGGGAGCGCCCTGTACCGAAATAGAACGGTAGTAGGGAAAATTCTTGCGTGAATTATCCGGAAGACGGGAGATTTCCGCTTTGCGAGCGTTCGTTGCTCTCCGTAACCGATATTTCGAGACGGTGCGAAGAGGAGAGAGACGAGTTATATCTTCTGTCTTGCTTCCGAATAAATTTCTCTTTTCTCTCGAATTTATGTAATTTTTTCGTTGTTACGCAAAATTGTGTTCGAAAATGATTTAAGAACAGGTTTTATTATTCTGAATAAATTTTTGTGCGAGATTTAAATATAAATTCTAATTTTTACGCGCGCCCGAAATCGGTTGTTGAGTATAATTTATTGTTAGACGAAGAATCTTTGTCCAAGTCCCAGAGTTTGGCATCCGCCGTAAATTTCAATTTTTATTGTTCGGCTCTTCGCGCGCATTCCTTGGAAGCTCTTTTTCGGAAAAAGCCATCGCGTTTTTCTCGAAAACCGTGCTCAAAGAGACAGATGAGTTATTGCCAAGTCATTGAAAATACAAACAAAGCGTAACAGTCTTTTATAGACGTCTTTTATACGATGCATATTTTGTTACGGTCGTGGGTCGAGTTCGAAAACAGTTGGATTCTGCATTGCCGCGAAGAAGGAGAAACTATTACGCGGACCGTAAAAGTGCTTACGGATTAACGATCCGTAAAAGACCACGATGACAGAGACCAAAAGGAGTTATTAGCCCTCGCCGGTGACTTACGCGGCACTTATCCGCTCGCTCGCATGTAAAATCGAAGCTGCTCAAGTTCGTTCACGCGGAGGCGCGTTATTTCGATCGTTAAGAACCTACTTGGAAGAACAGCGTTTTATCAATAAATTCTTTAGTATTTAGATTGGTCTTATCGCGTGTACGATGTCACATAGTGTTTTAGCAAGAAAAAGAAATAATTTTTATCTCTGATAACTTCTGATTTGCGAAGTTTGGTTTCCATTGACAGCTGGAGATCCGCGAGATCTAATTTTTACTTTCAAATCAACGAGAATCAATAAAAACGAATCCGTTTCGGTGTCTTAACAATCAAGTTTCATAAAAGTAGGGATAAGATTTCTCGCAAGTTACATGGATGCGACCGGCTTTTGAAACGCGTTTCTCTTCGAGACGCGCGCGCGTGCCGGGCACGTGTACGCGCGCTCGCGGTCCTCTTTAAATTCGTTCCCTTCCACATTCGTACCCTTCTTCATTCGTTCACGCGTTGGTGCTCGCGCAAAGAGAGAAAGAGACATAAAAGAAGAGAGAGAGAGAGAGAGAGAGGAGAAGCAGGAAAGGAAGGAGGAAGCAGGACGTGGAGAAAATGCGGCACCGTGTGCCATCGTGGTTTTTTGAGTGTTCCAAAAATATACCCTAGACTCGGGGAAAGATAAAGAGACCGGCTGAAATGGCGGGGGATTCGGAGGGCGAAAGTGCGAGAGAGAAGAAAAAGGAGGATGCGTTGAGAGAGAGAAAACGAAAGAGTCGCTGCGGCAGAAGCGAGATTGGGAATGCCAGTTCTCGGTAACTAGTCATCCTAGAAACGTGCTCGCGAGTGCCACGGCAACAAAAGGCAACGCGAAAAAGAGAGAAATCGCAATCGCCAATACGATCTGATTCCTCGATTCTTCTGCCCCGCGATTAGATTCGACTGCGCCGCGGATATATCTTCCCTGTTCGCGAGACCAGCCGAGATAAATCGAGATGATGTACTTATGAACGTATATTAATAACAAAGATACTGGTAATAATTTATACAATTACAAAGGAAATTAAGGAAATTCTAATTTCTTCTATTTGATGCCATCGAAAAGCCAGGATAGTATGCAAGTAATAACACGCGCAGACACAATAACGCTTGAAATCGCATTTTAACGACGCTTATTGTCGCTCGAAATACGAAACACGTGGATGCGCGTGCAATATCATCCCCTTTGACATTCGCAGATCATCTTACGATCGATATATCGGCTCGCACACCGTTGACGCGCCTCGGGCGCAATCCGCAGTGACGCGTTCGCGGCTAAGGATGCCCTTAAAAATCGAGAGCGGTACCTACACGGTGAACCCGGTCGCGAAAAAGAATGTCTCCAAGTTCCTCCTCTGGAAACATTGGCGACGAAGGTAGGCAATAAGAGAGAAACGTTTGCAAAGGATTGAAAAAGCTCCTGAATTTTAACAGCGAGTTCCTAAGATTTTAACATGAATTTCTATCGTTTTCCAATAATTAATATTGCGTGCATTGCATTTTTTGGATGCATGTTTTTTTTCTCATATAGAATAACACGATATTGTATTCAGGTGTACGACGTTTTTTATCCGGAGTGAATAACTGTTGATCTATATATATAATATTTGTTGATATTTAATTTAATTTAAATTAATGTTTAATGTGTGGCATTAACAATTAATCAATGATAAGTTAATGTTCCATTAACACAACACGCGATGCATTATAAGCGTTGGAGCCCCAGATGTTTCACGATGAGCGATTAAAACGTGACTAGGTATTATCGAGATTCATTAGCGGCGCAATGCAGCGATCGTCACTTCTGTGATGTGCCGAGACGAATCCAAGATTCGAGGCAGAATTCGAAATACTCGATAGATATCGAGTGATGCTGGATCCATCGAAATATCTATGCCAACATCGTCTTACAAGAACGTTGAGATTTCCCGAGCGATCCAACTAGAGGAATTGTTCGCGTGTAATAACACTTTGACATTTGCCGTCGATTATTCCTTATCCATCCATGTGCGTCCACGCGTACAAACACACGCCATCGTTATCATCGCCATCATCATCGTCATCGGCAATCGAGCATGATTCGTTCACCTTGCACACCTTAGTCTTGCTTGGCCGCACGTCTGTACTCACGATGCACTTTAAACCGTTAACTCGCAATTATGTCAGCGCCCATTTCCGCATCGTAAACAACATTGTACAATACCGAACAGCCTTGCCTACACGCGCGACTCGTTTCTTCAATCCGTTACGGGCGCCATATACATTATACGCACGAGTGCAGTTTGGAACCCGACGTATTTTTTTGATCGAGGAGCCGCATCGGTGGCAGTGAAAGCGTTAGAAAGTACATTGTATGATATTCATATATCTTAAAAAATATGTAATTTGGAAAATACGTAGAAATTGACAGAAGGTCTACTATAATTATGTATTGTAATTACAATTACGCATTATAATTTCACTTCTAAATAATTTCAGCGTGTAACGATTTGAGAAACGAGACATTACATCTTATATTGTGTGACTTATTTGAAGAAATTTCCTTGTTTCTACTGGCGAATTCAATTGGACGCATTAGTGCGCACTGGTATATATTAATAAAATCATTGTACACTGATCTAATCCGAGTGTAAAAATGAAATGCAATTATCTCGAATGATGAAATACATAGTTTTCCAAATAGCACAATAAATGTATTGAAACTTTCGTATTTAATCCATTTATATATTTATATTAATCACACATCTTTACATCGATATGTGTACAACGACTTTAATATGCATCCAACCAAATTCGCTATATGTACATTACAAGAGAAGAACACTTTTTGAGAGATCTAAAATTTTACCGAAGACAAATCTGAAAATAATTTTGTTGGACCATCGAATTTTGTTAGAACCTTAAAAATAATGAGCAATGCTGTAATAAATTTTGATATTTTAGCAACTAATTTGAGCATTCTATATTATTTTGATAGTTCAACAAAATTAATTTTCTGATCTGTATTCAGCAGCTAAAATTTTAGATCTTTCAGCAAAATCGTTCTTTCCGTGTACACTTTCGCGATTACATGAGCGAGTAAACGTGCGACAATCGTCAATGGACAATTTGTTTTTTTTTTTTGCGCAAGACATCGTAGAGTTGTCGCACGAGTTTAGTCGTCGATGTAAGAGCGATTTCGTTGCATGTAATTTGATCGCATCTGATACGCACCCGCTTGTACTGATTATACGTAAAGGTTCGTTCTTTTCAGTCGCGCTCTCTAATAATCTGTCATTTTTCCTCTTCACAATGGATGTACGTCTGTCTTCCAAGTGCGACCGAAATGAACGGACCTGTAGTTGATAACTCTCATGCGATTCGCGGCGAATGACCGATACTCTTCGCGTAATTAGCACGTGCAATTAACACCGGCGCCGCGGCGGCAGTTTGTCAATGATTTAATTGGCACGCCAGAGCTATTTGCACGAGACTCTCGTCAGTAAGCGACAAATCAATTGCTGGAAGCTGGTGCCACTCTGCAATAATTCTCGAAATTCAAACACATACCGTTTTCCAAACATTTCTTTGCCGATTAGATAATGATTGTTTAGTTTGTACTCACGTAATCGCATCGTTTTTGATACTTAAAACAATTTTTTTATTTTGAAATTCTGTGAAGACAAAAAAAATCAATGCGGAGGTTTTTCCATGCATATAATGCGGGAAAAATGTTTCGTGACTCGCGCAATAAAAATCTATGACTTATTCATTGTCTCGATATCATGCGGAAAAATACGAGAGTCACGGCGAAATTTAATGAGACTGGGTATAACGTATGCGATGTTTGCCTTCGTTAAGTCATGAATCTGATGGTTATTGCGCCGCAAAAAAAACTTTCCACTCGATTTTCTCCACGTTATAAGCATTAAGGAGTCGCGCGCCTATCGAACAGTTATATGCGCTACGCGAATTCGATATCTAATTACTCTCGTTACATCGGTAATGAGAATACGCGGCTCGTTGATGCCACGTCACAGAGCTCAGCGCACGGTGAAAGAATTCCGAGGGAATTCTCGCGACGAAACCGAGACCGACGAGAGACCTCTCGCCCGTGGCCGTGGAACGCCGTTGTAAAATCTATTTTTGCTATCTTCGAGATTCCCGGCATCAACGTTATGTCGAGTCTCTCGGCAAAATCTCTTCCGTTCTCCCTGCGTCTCTTTCAACTGTAATATTATACATGCAGAATACTCCGGTCTGTCGAGAAATCGGCGGATATATTGCAGTGTCACCAGTTTTCGTCTACGATGTTCTCGAGTCTCCCTCGGTGATATACATATGTACATGACGAAAGAAGACAATCAGAGGCCAACTATAGCTTATCGATTGCCGTTACACCGTACGGATGTCACGTGTAAAAAAGCAGTCGCTGGCAAATATTAATAATTCGTGCCGCTTTCTCGCTTCGAGGCGATGTGACAATCACAAAAGAAACAGAGAAATGCAAGTTGTTCTGGTAAAAGTTATCGGTCTTTCATCGAAAACACATCTCGTTATCAATCGAGGTCGCTCTGCTAAACTTGTTCGTTTCAGTCAAGTAATATATGTCAAAGTTTTATATGGAATATTTGATGAAAGATTGTAGATTGCCTCTGCTAGTATCGTTATACAGAGTGTCGAGAGTAGACGCATTTGATAAACAACGTGATTTCTTGTTGAAAAAGAGCTAAAGTAATATTTTCTCAGAGTGTAATCAGAAGCCAATTTTTAATGTTAGAACGTTAAATATCTTGACGACAAATGTCACGATTTAAAATAATATATGTTAAAAAAATAACCTGTCGTTTTTTGGAAATATCATTTTTAAATATAGTCTTTATATAAAAAGAACGATTTTGCTGAAATATCTAAAAATTTAGCTGAATACAGGTCAGAAAAGTAATTATGTGGAACGTTCAAATTAGTTGCTAAAATATCAAAATTTTTTGAAGTATTGCTTATTGTTTTTAAAGTTCTAACGAAATTATTTTGATGGTCCAACAAAATTATTTTCAGATTTGTATCCAGTAAGTTTTAGATATTTCAGTAAAATCGTTTTTTTCATGCAGCTATGATTAGAAGTCTCGAGAATCCCGAAAAATAACGAAATATTATTTTTTAAATATTATTTACGTGTCACAAAACGACTTTTCAAAAGGAAATCATTTTAATTATTAGTCGGGAATATCACCAATGCGTTTACAGAATCGCACACCATGTATTAAGATACGTACATGCACATAAATATAATCATAACCGCACCGAGCTCGAGAACGCTCTGACACGCGTAACAGCATACGGGATGAGAACCGGACCTGTGCAGTGTGCACGAGGATCGCGTGGACGAGGAACGGCGAACGAGCGGGCAGTCTCGACGCGGCGGTGGCGAGGTGGCGGGTTTGGAGGACGTCGACGACTCCTGTACCGCGACGGTGACGTCGTCGGTACCCGGAGCCGGTGGCATCCGTTCTCATCGACGCACTAGACCGCTCTCCCTGGCAGTGCAGCCTCTCAACTATCATCGCCTCGACCCGGACCCCCGACCACCAGCGCAGATCGCCACCAGGCACCACCCCAACATGACCAGCCAGGAGAGCATCGGGAGCTGCAGCCTGGACGTCGACCGTTCTGCGTCCGACCGATCAGGTTGGCTATCCCGCATTGAGAGACGCGTAATCCCCACGATTACGTGACACATTATTGATAAGAGTTTAATCGTTATCTTATTAATTATCAAGAAGCATTCCATGATTAAATTATATTTAATTCTTCAAGTGGTCAATGACCCCAAAGGTATATTATTGAGAGAAATTCCTGAAGAAACTATGGAAATACATCTGAAATTCATGATATTAAAAATTGGATAATTTGTAATGATATGTTGAGTAATAGATATAATATAGATATAATTGACTGAAATTTTGTAGAAAGATAGGAACTAGAAAAATTCAAAAATTGAAATGTTTTTGGATGAAATTTTTAAATATTAATATCTAGGTAGTGCGTTGCAATTCTTTGGAAAAAGAACTTTGTTACGTTGATAGAGAATTTTTTTTATCGAAGAGAAGGGTCGTTTCTCGCAGAGAATATTCTACGAGAACTCGGTCGAGCCGAGAATAATTAGACGCGTCGCTCGAGCGAGGAAGTCATTCCATGCAAAAAAGTGGAATGCTTGAAAGAACGTAGGATATCGTACAGTTTATCTCTTAAACCAGTTCTTTCAATTACTCGAAAATGCTGCACTTAATTGGCAAAAAACCACACGTTAAATGTCCAACAACCTCGACATTACTTAATCAGTAAAATACCCTCTCGTATTATATGTCGACTCTTTGCGAAAAGCAAATACTATGGGCGTTGACTGTAAATTAAAAATTTGCAAGAGTTGGTAAAATTTCTCGAAAAAAAAAGGATTACGCGCGATTTAAAGACTTAAACTTAAATTTAAAGACTTTCGTATCGCGATCTCAGGTATTTCATGGATCTTCATTCGAGATCCATGCAGATTTTCGACGCTTCAAGGTTGATGAGGTCGCCGATCCCTCCACCGTTACTTTCTCGCAGGTCGGCGAACGCTTTTTGCTCGCTCGAAATGCCGATCGGATTTAGATCGTAGACGACACCAAGTGCAAACGCTTCTTTTCCCCGTCGTTGCCAAGAAGGCACTGACGAGGAAGCCTCTGCCCGCGAGAGAGTCTCTGCTCAGTGTTCCAGGACCGTTGCGGTGATTTAGACGAGCGTGGAGAACCGTCGTTGGCTCATCTCAATGCCGCGAAATATGCCGGTTGATCATAGTCGAGAACTCGAAGTGTGACCAAGCTAGATTTCCATCCGGTTGTTTCGGCGTAGCGAGCGTTGGAGCCGCTCCACCGGTTCCCAGGAAATAAGGTCGCGTTCCAATCACGACGCGAATAAGATTCGTATAACGCGAGCTGGCGTGTGCATAGTGCGTGGGCGACAGCGCTTTTCGAAGGTGAATGTCTCGATGGCCGAGCAGTTGGCTCGCGAATGTTCATCGTTAATGAGAGCAGTGAATCGAGATTTCGTGAAGAGCGTAGATTAAAGCGTAACAGAAAGATCTAAATGTCGACAGATAAATTTAAACATTCTCTTGCGATTTAATTTTAGCTCGTCATCATTACGATAATACGAAGCAGTTAAATTTATCAGATTGTAATATTTTATACGCGCGGTGTGGCGTTTATAGCGATTTCTACATCTTTCGTCTTTAAATTTTGAGAATCAGAGCCGAAAAGCTTTCGCGAAAGTGTTAGATCGGAATTTCCGCTTTCAGAAAACACCGTGGACTCTGTGTCCGAAAAGACTCTGCACAGTCTGAACTTGTCGTGCAACGGCGAACCGGTGTCGTCACCCGAAAATTTGGCGAACGGCAGCAGCGAGACGTTGCAGAAGTCGCACCTCACTCCCGATGAGAAGAAGCTAAACGCCAGCAATGCTCATCGCGGTAACCCGGAGCCGGAGTTGACGACAGCGAAGAAGCCTAGTTATTTGGGATTGGCGTGCAGTATAAGCGGTTACTCGGGAATCACCAGATACGACAGTAAATTGAGAGAAGGATTCCGCTCGAGAGACAGCAGTCCCGGCACGAGACTCATCACCAGGGACACGAGTCCTGCAGGTTTCAGGTGAGGCATCCGCGTCACTTTTACGCTGCCGCGAATTTCAATTAGATAAATATCTGAAAAACTGTAGATCCAACGAGAATCTCAGTATTCCGACGTCCCAACATCCGCCTAAAAGCCATTCGATATCGCCGTTAGCGATGGAGAGACAAAACGGATTCACGAATGGCGTGAAGGAGGAATGCAAGGTCGAGACGTATATGGAAAGTAGAAGTTCGATCAGCATGACATGCCAAGGTTACTCGGAAGTCGACAAGGGAATATCGTTGCACGCAACGTTTCCCGAACTCAGTCCCATCAGGATGAGCACTTCGGCCAGTAAACGGAGCCCCGGATTGTCGCCGATGATGTCCTGCGGACAACAAATGGGTACAGGTTTCTCTTCTCCGAAGCAAAGCGTCGTCACTAATCGTAAGGAAAACTCCTTTCCATAAATTAATATGCTATTAATTTTATTTTTCTAATGATTCTCAGGTAATTTTTCACCTTTCAAATTTAAAAACTAATTCTCTTTTCAATTATTAAAAGAATTAATTTAGATGTTGCTATTCGTGTTAAAAGAATGAAATCCAAGAATTCCGTAATTATAGAACATAACATTTCGGGAAATCATGATTTTGAGTTAATGTTTTCGATGGAAAATTCTTTTAAAAGCAAGTAATCTGATATAATTTATAATATATCCAATATGTTATATTAAGCGACAAAATTTTAATCTTGCTCAAAATTATTTTATATATAGTAGTATATAATTTTATTAATGATGCATATTATTCTACAATATTAAATAAGTTTAATACAGAATATAACACTTTTCATTCGTCCTTAAGTCATATTACATTGACCCATATCTATTTATGTTTTGACATCACCGTTAATATTTAACGATTGTTGTTTTTCGATATATGTAAAAGATACATGTGCGTTATTAGTTAGTTTGTTTTGTACCGTCTTGTACGTCTTGTTTGCAAGTTCTGCTATGTTTATTTTTCCTGTGATTTGCTACGTTTTCTCTGGTAAATTAACTTATAATTTGAAATATTTTTTATCTTTAACTTTACCCATTGAGGTCTTCTTAACTTTATTTATTAATTTTTAGATTTTAATTCTGATTTATGTATTTATATATTGCCATATTGTAAATTTTATTTTAAATTTTCTTATTGCCCCCTCCCCATCAAAGAAGATTCCAAGAAGCTTGAAATTTTTTGTGTCAATATTTTTCAATTGTTAAGTAATTATATGAAAGTATGCATCAAAATATCTCTCCATTGGAGTAAATTAACTCCACACGATTAGCTCTCTTTCTCCCTTTTCTCTATTACTATTTATATTATCATTTATATTTATGTTATTTTAGATCTCTTTAATTCTCTTCATTTTTTTGCAGTTTCGAGTGCCTCGTTTAGCGATACTAATATTCTAAACGGTTCATCGGTAGAGGTTGAGAGTCGAGTATTAAATACCTCGAGCAGCGAGAAATCCTTTATTCAACAGCGAGTGGAGCGGCTGTACGGTCCAGGTGCTCTAGCGCAGGGTTTCTTCTTTAAACGCAGCATCACCAAGCTGAACACCAGCGACAGTAGTTTCAATAAATCCAGTAATAACAATGACATTTCGACAGATAACGCGAACACGGAAGAATCGTTGAAGAATTTGCCTGTCCTGCGACATTTGCGCCCAGAATTTCGAGCGCAGCTTCCTGTAGTCAGTAGTAGAAAACCCACAGACGGTACGGAACAAGTTATAAAGCCACTACAAAGGTGAGCGTCTATATTATATCATAAATAAAATGGAAATTGTTTTGTTTCATTTTTTCTCTTTTACTACAAAATATTTTTATCCTAGGGTGATGCCGGTCACACGAAAAACCGAACAAAAGAACTCCCTAACTACGAATTCACAGAACAATGTAATGAGAATTCCGATTACTATAGAGGGTGACGTACTACAGCGCGATACGACTAGTAAAAATATACCCGATCAACAACTAGCCGCACCGAAAGTAGTGTTACCTGTATTAGAACCTAGCGCCAGCTCAACAAACATAGCAAAACAAGCTCAAGAGGAAAAAATAATCGAGGAGAAAGACGGTCATTATTTTATGAAGGTAATTGGAGAATAAATATGTATATGAAGCAAATATCTATATTCTCGGAAATAAGAATTCATATATACTATGCTTTCAGTTATTGAAACAAGAGACAGATAGATTGCTGTCATTGGCCGCATCTGCAGAGGCTGAATTAGCCAGTGGCGATACTGTTGCACTGCCAGAAGAGGCGGCTGGTAAGCTGCGATCTGCCGCGGGAAAAGCTAGATTGTTAACCTCGCAAAAGATGCAGCAATTTGAAGGATTATGTCAAAAGAATATCGTAAGAAAATTTCTAATTTTTTTTTATTTGGAACATTAAATCGATTACAACTTACTAGCGGCTTATGTTTGGTATTTTAGAATCAAGTGCCGGGTGAAGAATTTCCAACGACGAACGAGGATTTGGCTGGCTTCTGGGACATGGTGATGTTACAGGTTGTTCAAGTAAACGAACTTTTTGACCAGATAGAGAAACTGAGGAAGTCGCAATGGCAAGAGGTATGACTAAATATTATTATTGAATCAGCCTTTAATTTTTTGATTCATATCCCTTTTTTTTAAATAAAAATCGTATTATTCTCTATAACATTTTGATTTTTTGCGATTCTACCTTTAGAATTTTGTTCTGTGCTCGTAGATCATGCCAGATAAGAAAACCACGTCGGCCACGCAACAGAACGGTAAACGCAGAGTCATACCAGTCCACAAAGCGAAACCGACTGCGAACAGCGAGGCAAATAAAAAGGCACGCGAAGCGAGGGAGCAGGCGCGACGACAAATTATTGAAGAACGGAGACGAGCGATGCGCTCCAACGCACAGAACGCCGATAATTCCGTCGAGATCTTCGCTCCCGAAACGTAACGATAAATTGTATGTTGAGTTCGAGTTTGACCGAGTGATACAATCGCTCGATCAATTGCGGCTCCTAAGGAATATTAGCGTGTGTAAACGTCAGTTCAAACACGAAAGAAAAAAGAAAGAAAGAATGAGCTCGTACATGCGACGGCAACGCAATCAGCTTTGGTAAAACAATCAAATTTGCTTGTTATAATTATTCATTCAAGATATTATCTTTCGCTGCGTGTACACGCGTGAATTACATGTAAGTTATGCGCGGCGAGGAACAGGAAAGTATTAAGCAGATAGATCATGTAATATGTTGAGAAGTTGCTGAAAATTTAATACTACAATAAGAGAAAAAGGATATACACATGACTTAACGAAGAGCAGTGTTTTCCAGGAATTTCTCATCTTTTTTTTTCATCGAGCTTCGATGTGTCACGCATCATCCCGAGCATTCTAGCGCAATAAGTGATACGACGACGATGTGTCGCTTCTTGTCCATAAAGATATTTTATAAACGAAAGGTGAAATATTTACTGTAGCACTTTATCAAATTGTTTTTCTACGTTATGTGTCTCCGGACGGACATTATTAACTTATTTATATAAGTAGTAATAAGTTGCGGAAGTTAGAAACTGGCGACTGAAGGAAGAACGTGATCCCGCAAGAATCTTCACATAGAAATCAATCGAGTTTAAAAATCAAGAGATGCGTCTAGGTTAAGGATAAAGAAAATTTGTAACATATATAAATGATTTGATATATATAACAATTTCTAACGAAAATGCGTTATTTACTAATTTATTTAAGATAAATTCCATTTTGATAATTCGCAATCTCCTTAACCTAGACAGGCACTTTATTACGTAGCTTATGTATGTAAATAGAAATGAATATTCACATTTGCACAAGGCCGACTCTATGCCAAGTGTTCGCCTAATAGCTTTTTCTATCAGATTATCGATAAAGTCCCCTCCTTCCCGTTGAAAGGTATTGTCAACAGCAGATAGGAGTAAAAAGATTCCTACTATTCTTATTATCGTATATATTGCGCGTTTCACGGCGATAAATATTTTTTATTATTATTATTCTAATTATAATCATAAATAAATTTCTTCGTTCTATCTAGAAACGTTCTCAGCAATGCGATGTTTCCAGGTTTCGCAGCGCGCCAGGAACATGGCTAATATACTTTTTGACTATTTGTAAGATGATTGTATTTGATTCGAATTATTGATAATTGCATATGACTCGAAATGTTTGTCGAGAGAGAGAAAGAGAGAGAGAGAGAGAAAGAAAAAAGTATATCGGATGCGAATGCGTGGCAGATACTGATATTCCTCATTATCGTGACGGATCTTCGCGACGAGAATCCGACTGTGATCGACGTACGTGTCACATCCGCCGAATTTGACATTCCTGCGACAAGAGTATCTCTCGTCACGACACGTCACACTCTTTTTTCATATAGTTGTACGATAGCGTTACTCGTCCGATCAATGATCAGCGGTTCTAACGGCAAGTCATCAACCAAATAACATTCATACTCTAAGTAAATAATCACACGCGCGTCATCACAAACGAACTGTAATTGCGATTCCGTTATAATGTTACATTTCTTATTATAATTGCCAATTACACTCGTCTCATTCGAAATTTTCATACAAGTTTACCCGATTAATTTATTAATTGTTGATTCCCTTGGTGCCTTCATTATTTATATGTGTGTACATATCGACTGACAGCCGATAATTTCATGTACATGTACCTATTTAAGTTATATATTCGACCGAATTTCACGAAGTCTGTTGATAATAAAATGAATAAATTCCATTATTTATCAATCAAGTGTGCTTAAAAAACGGAAACAGCGTGAAAAATTAATCATCTAACAAATGTTGAAGAGAAATCATTAGATTTATTCTCTCTCGTTGCAACAGTACATTCACTTTATTCACATCGCATGAACAAATCCACGTTTCACTTTATATCTCTCTTTAACATATAAAACCACACACATATATATATATATATATATAAGATATAAAATAGGAATTCTCCGCGAACACCGTAGGCGTCAATATAAATTGCGTTCGTAAGTGTGGGAAGACAGTAAGTACATCCGTTACTTTATCTTCGTACGTACAATGCGTCGCGTATGATATTCAACAAAATGTCCCTTTCCAGCCCGCAATTAATTCGGATCGTGCAACAATTTCGTCTTCGTTCTGTTACGCGATGAACAACAACGAGGTGAATATTTCTGGTTGCACTCTGGTTTCTTCGAGTATCCCATTTCGACGCTTCGCACCGTGGCACCCGTTACGGCGAGACCGGACCCCTCGCTGATTTTATTTGCATGCTCAGGCTAAGCATATTAGGGTCTTTCCTTCGTTCATTTTATCCTGGACCTTGTCGCTGGCCGTCGACTTCTCCGCCTGTCCGCTAAAGGCGGCGCAGACGAAGGTGAGAGCGACGCCGATTGCCGCGCTATAAAACGCCCAACCTGAAAGAAACGATCTTTCTTTAACACAAACAAGTAGAAAGCACCTTATATGGTCAGAGCTGAATCTTAGTGCTCATAATATTTTCCGCGTGAATTTATACATGTATAATTTTTCAAACTGCGTGCCGAATACAATCGGTCTTGAAACGCAGTCCTAGAAGCTGGAATTGTAATATCGCAAATTAAATTGATAATAATGATTACGATTATCAATGGAATTTAATGTCATTGAATTGATCTTTTTTTTTTATATTCTGTAGTTTCTTCTAATTTAATTTGATCAGGACTAGTGTCATTTAAATTTATTATTTTGTGTAACAAACTGGGAGGTCTACTGATTAATTTATTTTTAGAACTGAAATCTTTATCGTAATTATTTAAAAATAAAAATATCTTTTGAAGAAGAATTTAGAAGCCTGATTTTAAAAAATATAATTTTCTAACTTTCAATGTTAAATGTTTAATTTACCAAGACTACAGTTAGCGAGATAGAAGGCGTCGGCTTCAGGACCGCAAATCCTCTGCACTCTATCGGCACCCCAACCAGCGGGATATAGAATCATCCCAAAAAGATACAGTATTCCTGTAGAAATAAAAGTGAAACTAGAACGACGTACAAAATACGCTTTATGCGCTTGATGCACTTTTCTCGATTTGACTTGTTATAACTGTGACAATGGGGACGATTTTTAAAACATGTATACGCTCGTTGATTATTCCGGGCACAACCTTTCGCTACAATGGAGGTTGCGTCATTCGCACTCGCGAGATATCATTGTCAGACTGCAACGAAGCGACCGTTGCTTTCTGAGATCTGCATCATTCTTAACTAACGTTACTGAGGAAAGATCATCGAGGCTTGTACATACCGGAACAAATGTTTCTAAGGAAGAAGTGCTCGGGCTTAAATCCCCCTATATTGAGAGAAAAAGAAATGCAAATCTCTTTTTAAAAAATATCGCCCATCATTTCAAGGATTATTTCATCCGCGAACTAAGAAGCTTAGTCGGGATTTCATCGTTTCGTCATCTCATCATCTCAGTCCTCGCCTTCGTCGAAGAGCAACATTACCGGCAACGGCTTGCGCCACTCCCGCCAGATTGAAGATGCTCTTGCGGCCGATGCTCTGCACGCAGCATCCAAGCAGGGCGGCTATCACGGTCACTGACATCGCCGCCAGGCCCGCGGACAGGAAGAACAGGGACGCCTTCCAGCATCCCGGGAAGACGTTGGAATCCGTCGCGAAGCCGTCGACGTTGAAATTCGCGCAGTGCATCTTGCCGAATAATCTCGTGCAACGATTGAAGATCCCAACGGTTGGCGTGTACAGTTCCGTGCCGTTCCCTAAAATTTTAGAGCAAGTCAACGAATGATAATAATATCAATTGCCTCGATAGCGAACAACAGGAACTCATTGTATGATAACGCGCATCTGTTAACGTAGGGAACTTTATTTGACGATCGTTTGATCGTTATGTAAATACGCACACGGGAATTCCCCCGATATATCTTGTTCGAGTTGAGAAGGAGCCAACACAATACTTACTTGTGTCCTTAATCGTCAGTGGTCCTACAAGCCATCTGGGAGTGATGAGGCCTGATAAAACTGCCATCAACGCTGCCAGAGACAAGAGCGTCCATAGCAGACTGCGTCCAGTGACTATCACATAGCACATGCTGCCGATTTATTGATTCTCTATGCCATTCTTAGATCGCTCGACTGTCTGAAAAATAACGTATCCGTCATAAGATTCACACCTACACCTGAACGCTAGATATCGCGATTATCGGCATAATTAACGAGAGAGTTCTTCAAATTCTCGCTTAAGTAAGATTCAATGTTGGCAATTAACGCGATCTTGTTGCCTCCACCGACATTTGTTTTTAATGAGGGGCCGTGTATCGAATAAATGCCAGAATAGATGCCTTTCACATTAGTATTTCGAGGAAAACGCCGCGCGCTGTTATTCATGGTTCGAGCGCGAGCATTAAAAGCTGCGATATGGACCGAAACACGTTGGATACACAGATCTCGGGTTACGACGCAGCGTCCAACAGTTACAGACTTTTTATTCTGATTTCACGGAAATCGTGAAAGGGCACTGGGGTTTCTCGCCGGGCACAGAAATCACTCGACCCTCGGATCTAGCTCACGACATCGTGGAATCACCGACAAACGGATGCCGTAAGACGTTCCGTTCGTGATCGACTACGGGATCAGACTTTTGCGGTCGTCGTGGGCGATCTCTCAAAAGCGTCGCCAATAATTTTCTTGATTAGAATAACATAGATTAAAATAAGACTTTATGTAAAATTTAATTAAACTTTGAGCTCGAGGAACCTTAGAAATTTTCCAATTTGCAATAGCTTTAGAAAAATTCCTGAATAATTTCATCCTAGTTTTAGATTGTTAAACATTTCTAATATTTGTGCGTGCGTACACATGAAGACTTCCTTTCTTTATAAAAAAAAAAGATCTATGAAAAGGATTAATTCGAAGCGATCGGAATCCTAGCTTTCAGTCGAAATAGTTTCGGCCTCTCTTCCTGACATGTTCGTGGGCGACGCCTTTTCGCCTTTTACGCCACACGTCCTGTTCGAGACCACTCTCTCGCCTCTCGAGATTCTCTCGTGCTCTTCAAACCCGCAAACTTTAATCGCCCTGGCTCTTTCACCGCCAATCGAAAGGTCCACTTTGATCTCCACCGGCGACGAGGAATCGACAAGGCAAAATGCGATCTGTACGTCAAATATAAAAAAAAACCTTCGAAACTTGAATTTTGTGTGCAAGTTCACGAGTTTAAAAATCCGATGGACGTACGTCAAAATTTGTTTTCCAAAGTTGGGCACAAATTAGCTATAGAGAAAAAACACATAACAGTATTATTGAAGTATATAAAATGGTCTCTATAGGCGATCAATATTATTGTATGTTAGTATTATTGATAGTATTATTGATGCCCTCTCTAGATAATTTAATGTAACTCTCAATATAACTTTCAATCACAAATTATGCAATAATTTAGCTAATTCTTGTCATGAATTTAACATCTGACCTTATCTAATTATCATTAGCGATATGTATCGATTGCATTTGACAAAATTTTTTCTGACGAGAGTCGAAAGAGTCAGGATTAAAGAGTCAAGATCTTGGCTCGCTCTCTAATCACCGAGAACAAGTCAAAATTTAGTGGAGACAAATTCTGTAAATTTCTAAACTGGATAGCACTTTCTTAAGTGGAACAGCTGTTTTACATGTGATAATAAGTGAGAAAAGGAATGCGTTATGATTAGTTTTTTAGAAGATAGATTACGTAATCAAAAGTGGTTCAAGTTTCACTATTCAGCGTCAATTTTAATAACGTGATTTATTAACATTAAAAATAAGTCGATCATCATAAATTGTGCAATAATATCCACAGACTGAACAATGTTTTATAAGTTACACAATATATTTCAATGAACTTTTGATAATATTATATAATATTAAATATTGTTCGATAATATTGATCGTCTAGGAGCTGCCTAAAACTGAAGAAATTCGTCAACACTCGTACTGTTGTCGCTTTTATTTCCGTCACTCTTTGCTTGCGACTCGCAACCACTTCACGGAGTGTGTTTACTTAGGATCACCCCCTAATCGCTGTTTATATTTGCGCTGTCTTGAACCCCAGAACATTAATGAATCTCTTTCTCTGAGAGATGACGTTGATGTATCGCGAAGATATCTTAAGAAAATGTTCTTTTAAATTAGCTTAATCAATCTCTTTTGTATTTTGATCATAAAAATTTAAACATTATTTTTTAATCATTGTCAAATCATTGTTTTCAGAACTATGAAAAACTTCTTATTTTCTCCCCATATTATCCATCAATTAACGATAATTAATTTCGACTGTCGTGATCGAGTTTATCTCTTCCACTTAAATGATTTTTCATCGCGTTTAGCTCTTTGTTTCGATCTTACGGTGTTCCACCTTCGTATGTGATTGAGAATTAATGAACCGTGCTTTAATTGACAATCTATGGGATTTGGAATATACGGGGAGAGACAAGCACGATGTTAGGCGCGTGGGCCGGCTGCTGTCCACGCGAGTTTGCCCGACAGGCAGCTGCGTGTTTTTTCCTTTTCTTTTTTATTTTAATTATACCGGCTTCATTGTTACGTGTAGCGCTGCCACGCCTTCTCATAATGCGATACGGGCCTCGCGCGGGCCCCTTTCGCCGAGACCGCGTGCGCGCAACCACCGAGTCGTGAGTTAATCTTCAAACTCGTACCGAGATCTCGAAGCCTGCGGCGCGAAATTTGCGTGAAATTCTTCATTTTGGCGTCACCTCAATTATCATCGTTCATCCATACGCGAATTTTTCAGTGCGATCGCTGTGCAGGTTTAAAACGGTTCTCGGGTTTTCACGATAAAAGAACAGGTTTATCATCGCAGCGAAAGCGACCGTGCGCAGAGATTTGGGCCTACAAGCATATTATTAGCGTTCTCCGTTGACTTACGGCTTTTTGGCCGTGAGTTACCGGACAGAGGACCCATTGGCGGATGACTAATGGTCGGAGCGTCTGTGCAATGGCTGGAAAAGAGGAGGGAGAATATTGCATTCCGCGAAGATGCGTGAGTCGAATGAGAAATTCAGATGCCACCCACAGACGATCCTACAATAGGATCCGAAACTATATAATCCTTCGCGAAAGGATAAAGACGTAAAAGGATCCAGGACAGAATCTTAATTTATCGCTTGTTTGTATTTAAAAAAGTTACGGAAAAGAAGACAGCGTTCGCGGCAAAGAAGAGGAATCATTTGCCTGGAGAAAGATCTCTTATGTCCGCATCATACTAGCGATTGGCGATCTGCGTTTGCGTTTGCTCTTAACCAATCAGAAAGGAGCTGATAACTGTACGCTGAAAAATTCACGGACATTAAAAGACCTGTCGATTAACGGATGAATTAACGCGCGACGCGGATCTTAATTATTTCGAGACAGCCTTTCGCAGCGTCTGAAAACAAGGCATCTACTCTTCTTACATAATCTCGCGAGTGCGCCATATGCGAGGCAGCTGTTGGACAGGTGCTCCCTTGCATCTCGCGTCTCTTGTCTTCGTCTCTCCCTTCGTCTTTCTCCAGATCCAGTCTATACAGAGAGGAAAAGAAACAAAGAAAGAGAGAAGATAAGTCACCTTTTTCTCTTTTCTCTTGTAGCTTCACCACGCCAACGTCTCGTTTACTATCGATTTTACCCACAGTGATTTATCGCGATTCCGAGGGCGATCGTTTTCCAAACGATCAACCGGTCCGTGCCGAGCGTGCGACCGATCCTCCCTTCATCAGAGAAATCTATGTGAGACGTAATTAGCCTTTTAATCGTTGTGAGTCATTCGACACGGGTCGTGTAACCAGAACAACTTAAATATGTCAATTGATTATTGCCGGACACTTAAAGCAATATTCCTAGAATTTCTGGTTATCATTAGACTCGATATTTTATAGCTAGAATGTTTAATAGACTTAACTACATATAAGGATTTGGTTAATATTTTCGGTTGAATTTATAAAACTTCCAGTTATATTCATTAGATTCTTTTTATTAAAAACTTATCCTGACTTAACTAAATAAATTTAGAATTTTTATCATAAAATTTAGGCATATTTAACAAGAAGGAATTAATCATGCTCATATGATAATTTCTAAAAGAATTTTTATTTGTTTATTTTCTAACAGACATACTAGTCGAATTTATCAGATTTCCAATTTATGCAATCAGATTTTTTTCCAGTGTCTAAAATAATATAATACACATATCTGAATTATAAAACTTCAGGATATTCATGATGTCCGCGCGTAAAAAAATCTTTACATGCGATAGATCGAAGTGATTTTTGTCAATTTGTTCAGTTTTGTCATTCACCATCGGCGATTATATGGATTTTAGACGAAGCGCAAGGATTCTTACAGATTTTTTTGTCGTTGAGAACAAATTTGCAAATGAAATTGCCCTATCATGTCACATTTTTAAGAAAATTAGACTTAAAGTATCGAAAATTTTTGGGTACATTTGTAAAAATGTGATGTGCTAGGGCAATTTTATTTACGGATTCGCTTTCAACGACAAAAATCTATAAAAGTTATTTATTATGTTAACTGTGCAAAAAAGTGTAAATAAACTAAAAGAAGGGGGCTCTTAAATCCGCAGGTAATCTTAAATAAATATAACATTTGATAAGTATAACAATTGAGGATGGTTCGCTTATGCAATTTGAATAATCACCTGCGCATAATCTGTGCATGTTTCCGATGTTGCCGATCATGAATCCAAAGTCAAAATTGTCAAATATAATTTACTTAAACAATCGATCATCGATTAAACAATATACGAAAAATTTGATTTGAATAAAAATAATAGCGCTATTGAATTAGTTGGAAATGCGCGATACGCGCGAGAAATTGCTTCTGAGCTCAATGAGAATTCACGCGTGATAAGCGTGTATGGCGATGCAGGCCGCCACGAGTCTAACGACAGGATAATTAAGAAACGACGACGACGACGATGACGACGACCCTAACAGCTAACGGTGATCTTCGCTGGCCGGCATCGAAGACTTGGCGATTAAGATAACCGATCGGTTTTAGATCCGGCATGCAAGCGATCCATCGAGGAATCTTCGTACGATCACAACGATTTTAATTCTTCGCTATTTCTGGATCTACGTGATAATTTGTGTGATAGCGCGCATAAAAGAATATATTATCGCGATATTATTATTTTTAAAATAGCGCGCCGTTGCGAGATGCAAAATGTACACGAAAAGAAAGATTTTGCTGAGGGATTTAAAATTTTGCTGGATATAGATCTGAAAATAATTTTGTTGGACCATCAAAATAATTTTGTGGAACCTTAAAAATAATGAGCAATGCAAAAAATTTTGATATTCTAGCAACTAACTTGAGCGTTCCACATAATTATTTTGATAGTTTGACAAAATTATTTTTCTGATCTGTATCCAGCTAAAATTTTAGATCTTTTAGCAAAATTTTCTTTCCGTATATGCGGTTCCGAAGTATCGAATAGGATATGTTTCTCTACATGGAAAGAATGATTTTGCTGAGGGTTCTAAAATTTTGTTGGATACAAATCTGAAAATAATTTTGTCGGATCATTAAAGTAATCTTGTTGGAACATTAAAAATAATAAGCAATACAAAAAAATTTGATATTTCAGCAAGTAGTTTGAGCGTTCTACATAATTATTTTGATAGTTCGACAAAATTACTTTTCTGATCTGTATCCAGCGTAAAAATCTAAAATTTTAAATCTTTCAAAAAAAGTTTCTTTCTTTAATCTTTCAGCAAAACCGTTCTTTCATGTATCCGAGAAATCCGAGACATCTTGATGCGTTATGTTGCTCGAACTTTACTCGTTTACTTCGAAAATTACTTCTTAGCTACCGCGCCTGTTAAATTCCTATTTACAAAAGGGTGCATCGATACGAAACTCCTCGACTTCGAGGTGAATTTGTTTATCATTTTTTGCATTTATAGATCGTGTATATGATGTTTAGATTGGACACGCGCTGAAAATGATCCGTCATGTTTATCAGCGGCACTTGCCGCGCTCTCGGGTGTGCACGCATACAAGCGTCGTTAACGAGCTTATCTCGTGCCTCAGGAAGTTGCACACTTGCCGTCCGCTTCTGCGAGCATATTTCTACGCGCGCGGCGCTAATCGCCGAAGGCGATCGCAAGGCCAGCACGATTAGGTCTGCCCGTTTTAGCCGCGCTTTCCTGCGCTCGTCGCGTTTAAAGCGAAATAGATGAGACGAGTTCGAGCCCTCCGGAGAAAGATCGAGAGAACGAGACGAGGGATCGAACGCAGGGAGCGCGTTGCGGTTGAAACGGACGGACCCGTGGGCGATTCCACGAACGTCGTTAATCACCGCGGTTGCTCGAAATCGAGATTATTTCCGCGCTCTGGAGACTCACGCGACCTCGTTGTTTCGCGCATAGAATCACGACGCTGTCGGTTCTGTAAGATAAATCCAGACTCAGGAAAGACTCAGAAAAATCTTTGGAGAATTCAACAAAAAGGCGAAAGACAGATTATGTTTTCCAGCCGTTCGAACTGTATGAATTTATTTATTATACGAACTGTATAAATTTATTTATTATACTTTCTACTTCGAAAGTATGAATTTATTATTGATTCTGATCATATAAAATAATATAAAACAATCATGTTCGAGTCTCATAAAAAATTAACGAATTTTTTTAGATTTAGCTTACTGATAAATTGCGGAAAGAAAGAGAGAGAAGACCAGTTCCTTGCGGAAAATTATTTCTTGGCTACTACACCTGTTGAATTCGTGTTTACGAAAGGATCAATACGAAACTCCTCGACTCTAAGGTGAATTTGTTTATCATTTTTCGCGAGCATCGCTGCCGGTTAGCATTAACATTCTCTAACGTTGCTGGGAGCACGCACGCACGCACGCAAGCGGCTTCATTTATGCGCGCACACGCACGAACGCCCAGCCAATTTATATTTATGATGTATCGGGCCTCGATGACACAGCGACTGGCTATGCTGGTCTCGAACCAGCGCGGAGAGAAGGCTAGCGAGGAAGAAAGGACAAGATAGGAGCAATAGACAGAAGAGCGACCGACGAGAGTGGGAGGAAAAGGAAACGGGGAGAGAGAAAAAGAGAGGAGGGGAGAGGCTGCGAGAGAGAAGAAAGAAAACACCCACGGAATGTAAAACGTTCCGACTGCTTATCCCTCTGTGGGTTACTACCACTTCCGTTCGACTTGATTGCGAAAGAGCGAAAAATTCACGACGGACAATACACATTCGATATGCTAAGAGGATACATTTGCACGAAACTGTACCTTCCATAAATTAAAACTCTGTTATATCTTGTTTGTAGATTAGAATTCTCAGAAATTCAGAAATGAGAAAGTCCAGTGGGAAATAAAAAAGAAACGTAAAATCGTAAAATCGTTATCTTAGAGCCTCCGATCCTCCTCGTACTTTCCTCGGCTTTCCCATCTTCTCGTTTTCTCGGACGAGATATTCCTGAAACATTACTTTTTCTCCTCTTTCTCTCTGTATCGGAAATGTCCACGCTGTATTAAATGTCCACGCTCGTAAAAGTAGCCGATTCGATTGGCGGTCATTACTCTTTCCTACGGCTCACTCTCCTGCTCGCTCGCCACGTGTTCGGCCATGCTCGCGCATTTGCGTGAAACGAAACACGCGGCGCATTTTAATTATCGTTCGCGGACATCGACTTAAGTAATGCGCATAACTACTCTTTGAGGAAAGATTCTCGAAAGGGAGAAGAGCGGATTTTCCGATAAAAAAGGCGCGACACCCGTGAGAATCCACTTGATTTCGATTCGCGATCACTGTTGCAATGTAGAGAAAATGAAAACACATTCCTCATTAGGTTTGTTTGCGTTGTTTGCATTTTTTGCACTCAGCATCTTTGTTTTCTCTCTTTCTCTCTCTCTCTCTCTCTCTCTCTTTCCAACGCTCGAATATATTTATCTCGTTTTAAGCGCACACATTTTTCGGAATTTCAAGCAACGCGAGCAAACCTATTTCATTTATTATCAAGTCGAAAGATGAAATTGGGACTTTTGACCCGATCACGTGACTTTAGAGTTCATCGTATCTGAAAAATAGTATTGCAAAAACCCTCTAATATTCGTCGAATTTCTCTCACTGTGTAAGAGATTCCGTGTATTACGGAATTTGAATCAATCAGTGCTTTCGATTGTTCGTCATATCTCTCGACGTAGACTGTGAGCGGTGAGTGCGATTCTTTGAAGACTTTCATTATATTGTAGCGTTTTGTTTTTAATTTTTTTTTCTATTCTACCAAGTACTTTTCATGTCTTTCCGATTGACTTCTTCAAATGACGCGATTCATTCGTCATTCCGTATCTCGTGCACCCAGTGCTCTGACCCACTTGACAGCCGAAGAGAAAAGACTCGGGTCCCCCATCGTAAGCGGGGAACACCCTTTTGTTCAACGAGTCGCTCTACAGACGCGCGAGTCGCCCGCATTCCTTTCACGAAGAAAAAGAACAAGCAGCCCCCTTCCGCGTTGAAAAAAAGGAACAAGATGAATTTATACAAGCGGCTGGTAACAAGCGATCGACCGGCTGCACCGAGTTGCATCGGCAACATCTGGAAATACGATTTGATATCGGACGATCTCCCCGCGTTTTTGCGCTTCATCGTACCCGCAAAAACTACATGGCGATTAGAATCGCGGGAATTTCTAAACTTCAAAAAACTTAAGATACATTAATTTAAGCGCTTTGTCTCTCTCTCTCTCTCTCTCTCTCATAATCTATTTTGTTTTATTTTGTTTTCTTTTTTTGTTTTTTTTTATATCTTGTATTTATGATGATAGCACTTTTGTAACAATTTTTTTATAAAGCTTTTACGTTTTAAGGGATGTAGTTCTAGAACATCTAATAAAGTCTTTCTCATTTTCTCTCTCTCTCTCTCAGTTCATCTTAAATAAAATTAAATATTTCATCATATTATGATTCTGAAGTGTCACGATTAATTCAAATGATTATTTCTGTCAGCTGTAGAAAACCGATACAAAAGATTCCCACGTAAGTGGAATGCAACGAAACATCCTTGCCTTATCCCATTTCACTGACAATGAGCAACAAGGAAAGTTTCATCGTGATCCAGACCACAAATTAAATTTCACTTGTACGTCTTGTTTCTCGTCGAATATTCCTTCAAAACAAACTTTTGGGCATTTGGGATTGGGCAAACACGTTTCAAAGAATAATGGAAACTAGAAGAATCTTGCCGGTTGGTCCATGGAGCCAAGCACGACAAAGCGGTTTAATTAACGAGCACATCGCAATTTGTACCAATTTAGCGCCGCCCGAAATTAATATTAACGATCGCGCATGGACAGCGAGTCGTATCTCCGCGTACGGAGGAGCGAGACAGACCGGGAGAAGATTCGAAACCCTGGGATGCATAATTCATAATATCGGGTAATTACGGCGCGCCCTGACATCGTGATATAAATACTCGTAAATCGATGCAATCGGCGATGGGAACGCGAGCGAGCGATTCTGCATGACGAGAATCCTTATTCCTCGTAATGATAATCCCTTAATCCTTTCCGCAACGGATCGACGCAGCCGTAATTTTTTGTTTCGCTTCGATCTCACACCGAGGACCTCGTGCAAGATTATTATTCTCGTCCAATTTTACGCTGCTTGAAAATTAAAAATTTAATAAAAAAATTTCATAATAAAATTTCCTTAATAATAATGTTCTAATTAAAGAACTACAGTTGTAGAATAATACAAGCGACAGCGATTGGAACAATGTGGCTTACTTTTCGCTGCCCCTCTTCCGTGTTTCATCCACGCACGGACAAGATCGGCGTTGTCTCATCGACAAATAACGTTTCGTCGTTTGGCGTATCGAACACCGGAAATCACTGTTTCGATGAAACACGCGCGATTCTTCACCGATCGTCCGTTTAATCGCGGATTCGAAGAGCGCACATAATCAACCTCGCATGCGACTCACTGGACGCGCGGGGCACGACTGAAGAACGCGCGGCGTTCGCCGGAGTGGCGCTATAACGAGACGCGAACTTGTCAGCCGTCGCACATAAGCGGGGGTAGAATCGAACGCGATTAATTTCGTTTCGATGATAGATCACGAACGAGAAAACGGACATTCGTTGCGATAAATGAAATTTTCGAAGGACGCGTCAAAATCAAGAATACAGCAGAATTAGGCAAACATATAATTTACATGAATTTTAAATAACTTGGCAACTCATTGTCCGAGTTGTGCGACAATATGCACTTGCAATTCGGCAATGACTCGAATAATTATTCAGATGAGGATTCATCGTCGACGTTCAACGTGCAATTGCGTTAAAAAATAATTAAAACGTCAAATGCTTCGTTGTTGCTTCGACAAGTTGGAGGAGCAACTTTTCGATCGTATATGACTCGTGGCAATCGTGAAACGATATAAAATTGTATTTTCTCTCTATTTCTCCATAAAGATTTATGATCTCAATTTTGTTTCGTTAGTCAGGCGCTCTTGCCGCGCGGCATCGACTTAATGCAATCGTCCACTTTCCGTCGCAGCACGAGATATGTCATCGATCGAGCCCGGAATTTCATGGTCTGCAGCGTTAGGGCCCCCGATACGAATTATTTGGGTAATCGTCCCCGCAGCGTCCGATATAATTACAGACTTTCCCTCGAAAGCCCAACGGTCAGTCTTTATCGCGCGATTCGATCCTCGCCTCTCCTGTTACACAATCACGCGTCAGAGTTCGTTCGATACTTTTCCCGAAGGCTTTTCCCTGCTTCTCCCTTTTAATTTACGTTATTTCATAGGGGGTTGGTCACCCCTATATTTCCCAAGCATCAGATTACGTGTCGTTTGCAACGAGGGGCGTCGTAGGCGCCAGTGCCCTGCGAAAATGCGAAGCGTGTAAAAAGTCGAGGGACTTGTCCAATTACAAGTCTCGTTGAAACCAAGAATTTTTATTAAAAAAAAAAATCTGTAATAATATAGTCACGCAACAATTCGAAATCTATAAGCAAGTATGAAAGTAAAATCGTGATTCTTAATTTCCGTGATTGGAAATCCCAAATTCGTCATAATATTAAATCTAAAAATTATATGAAAATTAAGCATCAAGATCCCGCTTCGATCAAATAAAGCACTTCTCCTTAATTGTGTTATTTATTTTTTGGTCTTATTATCATATTACCTAGATATGACGTAATAAGATATTGTGTATCGAATGCAAAGACTTATGATTGAATGTCTTTTTGTCATTTGTTTCTCTTTTGCAGCAGAGCAAATAATATTAGAAGGTTAAACATGTCAAGCAGAAGAAGCAGATACGCTGCGTCGATGAGAGACCGAGCATCCTCGATAAACGGTTAATATTTTTATTATAAAAGTTATAAAAGACTAAAGGACGAATAGAGACGTATATATAGAATTATTAAAATAAATAGTACATTGAAGTTTTCATTAATATTATTCGTTGTAACAGATCACTCGGGAAAAACTTCTCAAGAAAATTTTATCACGGAGTTTTTAACACATTGCGAGGAATATAACGTGGAATTGTTACCTAATTTTGTAGTAAATTTTCATAATTACTATCATAGACATGCGTTTATAATTAATTTTTATTATATAAGCATTACTCTTTCAGGTGAGAAATGGCATGGACCAATATTCAAAAATTGAACCAGAAAAGTAAGTATTAACTGTTCCCGAATGTTTCATTGGGTTGTAAAATGCATGGTTCAAATTCTAGGGTCAAATTGGATGAGAATATTCCTATCTTTTATGTTTCTTTCAAGGATCCTAAAAGGATGGAGAATGTGCAGAAACTGGAATGTAAAGATAAGTCATAAAAATATATTATGTTTACCAATTATCGAACTTAACATTAACTGTAACATTTGCATTTATGTACTGGTAACGTTTTTCATGTTGCAGGACAGGAAGTGTCGATTTGCATCCTTGATGCGTTAAATACTACGCTGCAGAAATATAACACTATCACGGTGCTCAAGTAAGACAAAATTTTTTAATCGGTCACGTAATTTTTGACATTGTCAATAATTATGTTTTTTTAGATTACCCAGTTGTCAGATAAATGCCTACGGTATCTTGCAAATAGCACAAATGCTGACAGAATTCGAATGTTTGGACGATTTGAATCTAGATGACAATCCGAATGTGCAGGAGAATTATTATCTGCTCTGCGCACCGACCAGAAAGTACATCGCGAAATATAATCTTATTTCTCGCGGCAAATGCTTCATGGAAAAATATATGTTTCAGTTTACGCTATCTGTCATTAAGAATGTGTAAATTATCCGATAACGGTATACAAAAGATCGCAAACGAGTTAAGATATCGGGATCCGCCGAACGATCCAAAATTGATCGCTCTTAACGTGGCGGATAACGACATTACGGACATCGGTGCCGAGTATATTGCTGCGATGCTTCGAACTAATCGGTTATACAGTTCCTAAATGTCTTTCAGAATTCTCTTTGAAAGATATTAATCCCTCCTTGCAAAAGCAGTTTTAATAAAATGTAACGTTTGTTGATATATTCATAGATCTCTGCAGAGCGTGGTGTTAACCGGAAACGAGATATACGATGACGGCGCTTCATTGATAATCCAAGAACTTTCCATGTATCTTTGACAGTAGTAGCTTAAATTGTACAAATTTTTTAATTTCTTTAATAATATGACGCACTAGGTCCACTTTGACACATGAAGAAATCGTCGACCTTCGACGTCGCAGATTTATCGAGCTGGAGAGCAAGGTTGGAATTATGTTGTTGTAATGTTACTTTGTCCAGTTATAAACAATTGATTATTAGCTTGATACCCAAAAAACTCCCGTCACGGAGCAATGGAGGAAAAATGAAAATTGGCAGCGCCGAAATCTGCTTCAGAATCCTAAAAAAAATACGTTTAGCGCTTTCCAAAATTCACTTTATGATAATTCTCAAAATGCAGCGAGTCGAGATGGTTCGTCAAAGATGAAAATCCAATCTAATCCTTCATCGATATCGGATAGTTCTATTCAAGTATTTTTATAATAGCATTTTTAGTATTGTTTCTCTGTAATATATTATCGAGAAGTAAATATAAAATGTATATTTATAGATCTCGAAAAAGCTGCCCGATAGCAATATCGGCCATCCATTTACAAAAGAAACTATAGCGATAAACGGCTGTATAATGACTAGTGGAAATTTGAATTTGCAGCACTTGAGCCTAAGTTGTAAGTTTCTATTATATTATACATATTAAATGATTTCTCTTGAATACAAACAACTCATTGCTATAAATTATGTGTCCACATCTAGTTAATCACTTGACGAATAAAACGTTAAAGAAACTGGTGTCGTGTCTGCACTATCAGAATTATATGCTGTTAGGAGATTATACCAGAGGATTGTTACATGTATTTCTGGAGGTAATTCTGTACTTTTACACACACACACACACACACACACACACGTGCACGCACGCGCGCGCACACATATCCAGAATATTTTTATTGATGCTTTGCAAACTTTCTCTCTCTATGATTAGGGTAATGACATTAAACGAGATGAAGACTGGACAATATTTCAAGAACTTTTGCGTCGCAGACGACAGGGTGATCAAACAATACGAGATGTGGACTTTAAGGAATTTGAAAATTCCATCATATCTGTTGAAAGTGAAATCTTGCGGAGCAAAATCAGTGTACGATTATAATTTTTTTCAATTAATTATTCTCTTAGATTTGTTTTTCTAACATTCTCTTATTTTTAATATTTCTAGATGAAACTTGAAAAATCAGAGCTAATTTCCTTTCTTATTTAATTAGTTATTCAATTTTATGTAAAGATACTCGTTTACAATTTTTTTAAGCGAGGATGTACAAGTCGAGAATGTGTGGTCTCATATTTAAATTCATGAAATGTGATCATCATTTATTTGTTAAAAGTCAGTAGGAAAGGGAGATTAAAAGAAAAAAATGCTATCTTTTGTATTGGATACTGCATAAAGAATGTTATTTACAATTTCAATTGAGTTAACAGTCGGCTGGTGCCGGCCTCATTTAGCTTTTTCCTGCCAGGAAGCAAAATGAAAATTTTAGAAATTCTTTTTTTTTCTACAGAATCTCCACATTTAGATTTGCGATTCTTTAATTGGACTCATCGCCGCACGCAATCAGTGGTGCGATCAGTGGTACAATTATTCGGAGATCTTATTGGATGAAAATCTTATCTTATCTCGCAATGACCCATACGCGATCCTCTGTATCCGAGATGAAGTTGCCACTTTCGATTGTTGAACTTTGTGGAAATGTTGTTTCATATTACCATTACTGTGCTCGTTAATATCGCCATAGAACTGGATTATCTTAATTCCCTTCCACCAGAGAAAAATTCGAGCATGGATTTCTTATTAGATAAGGTAACCAGCGAGCCGCATAGATGCTTCAGTAGTAGCGAAGTCGATACACGTCGTAAACTCTGTGTCGTGAATTCACGCACATTTTTGAAAATATAAATATGAACATTCCTTTGTCAAGTTACTAAAATTGCGATCTACTTCATCGCTTTCGTGTCTGTTCAACATTCGTGTGTAAAAAGTGACAATAAAAGTAAAATATGAAAAATAAGATCGTGGAATTAGAATAGTTTTGTGTGTATCTCACGTCTGTACACTGTTGAATTTCTTTTTTATTAGCAAAATCTTTTTTTTTATTAGCGGGTAGCGTGCGTATAGTAAAGAGATGAGTCTTGGTATTTTTTGGCTCCATTCATACTTTAGATTTGATTCCATACAATATAGAAAAATTGCAGAAATATTTCATTATAAAAACATTGCAAAATATTTTTATTTACTTTTACAAATATTATAATGCAATATTGCAGTAATATATATATATATATATATATATATATATTTAATATATGTTTAATAATATTTTGTAATGTTATGATAATTCGGTATTCTTAATTTGTGTAAATAATCTGTAAGATATGCATGCAAATATCAAAACTTAAAAAAATTTGTATAAATAAATTTATAACGTGCTATTAAAAACGTAATATTATATACTATTATATAAAATATTATAATATTAATATATTATTAATAGTACAATTGCAAATTTACATTTATATTAATTTATACATTATATTAATTATTATATTTATATTAATTTATACATTATAATTGTTTTTTTAATTTTTGACATTTACAGAGAAAAAAATGATACTAGCAAAAATAAATTTAAAGCAAATAGCATCTCAACTATGTGTTATAATTGTGTAATAAGAATAATAAATAAGTAATATGAACTAAGAAAATATAGTAATATTATCTAAAATCATTATATTAAATCATTAATAGAGTACATATGTGTCTCATAATGTTGCACCTTTTATTTTATGTGATTTTCTTATGAGAAATAGAACTGCGTTGCGTCGCAATTTATTTAGTGGCAGTGCTGCGTATTACTCGCGAGTGAGCGGCTTTAGTGAAGAGTATAAAAAATATTTGTTTAAATTGGAAGAATGTAATTGTCATAACTTAAGCCTTGCGCACAATAAAGGAATAAGAATAAATATTAGATATTACCCGTACAACACAATCTATACAAGTCTAAAAATCGAAACTTAAGATGTCTTTACGACGTAGATGCTTTTAGATGCCTCTCGGCAAAAAATGTCTAAAAGACGTAAATACATCTTAAGTCCCAATTTTTAGACTTCCTGTTGTCATCTAATATTTATTTTTATTCCTTTATTGTACACAGAGCCTTATTTGTATAATATTTAAATAATTGTGCAATATAGTTAAGATACTATTTAACTATCAATTAATAATTCACATATAAAACTTGTTTAGCTGTCATTATGTATTTTTCTCTCAGTGTACATGTCCCACAGATTAGTTCGTAAGAACGGTAATTTCCTACAGACTTGTAATTTAAACATCGTTGTAATTTTTAGAATTGCATTAAAATTTAATATTAAAATAGTTGTGAATATAAAATTACAAATTTGAATTGATTATATTTTGATTAAACAAATTTCTTTAATTAAATTAATCACAATAGATTCGTGCTTAATAAATATAATATACGACACTTGATATGAAATTGCCTTGATATAAAATATGTTCCCACACAATAAATTTGCCAGATGGATGTCTTATGAATGTCATGATATCTATACGACATTTTTTAAATGTGTGATGTTTATATACATGTGACGTATATACATTCTTGGATGAGATGTGCTTAAATGTATTATATATAAAATATTGATTTTTAATAAAATTTAATCAATCATAAAATGTGCACAAATATCTATATATAAAATATCATAGCAATATTTTTACAATGTTTTTAAATGGTGCAATATTATCGAAATATATTGCGCATCTATGTTATCAATGTTTCTGAAGCCTTGAATCGCAATGTGCAAGACTGCATGACTGAATGCTGTAATGTAGCTGCAAGGTCCTGTGGGACATTACGTTATTAGGAATGAAATTCATTGCGTTTTATATGTGATGGAGATAAGTAATTTTAAATAATCGCGCCAGTCGACGACACCGACATCTAGTGTCGACATTCTATCGGTCGTGTCAGCTTACACATAACTTTGCGTGCTATCAAGTTCTCCGTTTTTTTCTTTCCCCGACTCTCGCAGGTCGCGATGCTCGCATCGAGCAAATTTTAGAGTGCGCATTTTAAAGATACTTCTTGAAAAACAGTCTTTCGTAATCTTTTTTTGTCTCATTTCCGCTCTAATAAAATATAGAACTCACCGATTCACATCGATAAGTCTTATCTCTAGATTGGATCACGCGGTGACGTAATCATCGTGTGAATAAATCGACTCTGCATCCAGTCGCGATGCCATAAGTCGGCCATAAGTCACGTGTAACCTGGTTACCCCGCGATTTTTGAAAATGTACGAAAATCTGTTCAAGAGCCCGCTACACCGCGTATTCGTGTACGGCACGTTGAAACGAGGCGAACCGAATCACGGTATCATCGAGAACACCGCGAACGGCTACGCCAAGTTCCTAGGGCTCGGCAGGACGACGGTTCCGTATCCCCTGGTGATCGCCACGAAGTATAACATCCCGTTTCTACTGAAAAAACCTGATACCGGCAACGTGAGTTGAGAAGAGAGGTCCTTGAAAGATTGAATTAGCTAGTTTGAATCTTTCAACATCCTCCACTTCAATCCTTACTGTTTACGATTTTTCGATTTAAAAGACCTCTCTCTCGTGTTCGTCACGCTATGTCAATCATAATAGAGCGCTTCTTTTAAACAGTACGTCCTCGGAGAGATATACGATGTGGATTCCAACATGTTGAAAAGATTGGACGAGTTGGAGGAACATCCACAATTTTACGAGCGAACGGAAGAAAAGGTTTTGCTGGCGCCGGAAGCTGCGCTCAAGCCTGGGAAAACTTTCGAGGAGGTAATTCAATGAAAAGTTTATGCGAGCTTTTTTTGCAATTAAGAGTTTAGAAACGATCAATAGAATGGAAATTGCAATGCTGCAGCGTTTGGAAAGCGTTTGCTAAACGTTTGAGCAAACTCTCTGCACAAAGATATATCAATGTTTCCTGAGCATATTCTGAAAAGCATTGCTTCAGTATTGCATTACTTTCACGAAACATTATATGTAGCATTATATGTAAGCGTTCCAACAATGTTCAAATCTAACGGTGTCATATAAGCATTCTTACAAAGTTTGAAAGTGTAAACCCTCAGAAAATACTCATCGAACGATTGTCAACTCTCTACCAAACTTATTTTCGTTAGGGATATCGAAAGCACCTATATTTTTCTTCTTACGAATGCACTCCTTTTAGGTCGGCGAGTCGACAAAAGCTTGGATATACTTTCTGCCAAGATTTAAATCCTCACTGCTGAACAGTGCCATGTATGCATCTTACACCAACAACGGAAGTCATGGATTGAAGTATTGCGAGAAGTATGTCCGCGATCCGTCCTATGATCACAGAAAAGACGTGCAATAAATCATTGCTGGCGGCTTTTGTCTCTTTGCAGCGACGAGGACGCGTCGAGCCTCGACGACGTTCTTTGAATATCCGATCAGATGCGCAGTCACAGCGAGCGCTGTCTCTCAGATCGTTAATCCTTATGAATTCGAGGAAAATGACGGCAGAAAATGAGTGACTTGTAAGGCTGTTTTGTATCATACACAACAGTGGCACAAAGTTTTAAGTTATATTTTTAAGAAAGCGACTCCATCTCTTTCGAATCTATTAGACAAAAATAATTTATACACACACGCGCGCGCGCGCGCACACACACACGCACTAGTTCTATATTTGTGATACAACGATCATTCCTGTATTAAAATTAAATTAATAATCTATTTTTCCAAATCTTTGAACAGAAAAACCAACAGTGATATATAAAATAGGATTTTTCAAATGAAGGAGCGGAAGAAATTGGCATGAAAATGTCGGTGTGATTGAGTTTTATTAAATACTTCACGTACGCTCGCATCCCACACTTTCGCGCACTCTCACTTCCTATCATTCTATCGCTCGCTCTTATGTAACAGTAGCGATAAAATTATTGTATCTCAACTATTCTGTAACAAAGGGCATGCTAGTCCGCGTTGCCGCGGTGATCAAAATCAATTCGAAATTGTCTCCAAGAGGCACCGGTGTTGCAGTTCCGCGTACCTAAGTTAAACTTTTCCTGGTGCTACAACGCGTCATTAATCGTAGCCGACGTGTTTCCGATCTGGATCGTGAAGACGATCGGCCACATCGTTCGCGCACACAAGTAATCGAACGTTGCACTTCGGGAATCGGTTGATCAACGATACAGTACGGCAAATTAAAACAAAAAATGCTCGGAGGCAGTACGTACGAGTTATTCTAAGAAATTTATTTATAAATAATCACATTTTATCACACGCTATACAAGAATTCTTATTATTATCTATCGTTTCCGTATGGCATTCTCCTCAATTGCGTAAATAACACGCGCGTCACCTCACCGAGGATCCGCCAACAACGAGAAACCGTCTCTCAAGAAACGGATTCGATATTTATTCGCCACATATTCTTCATCTTGGGAAAGAAAATCTTATATCAACAAAAAGAGAATTATATAAAGTCAACAAAGGTGTACATAGGATTTCCATTTTACATTTAACACGAGTATATGCGTATGTGTCTTTCTCCCTCCTATTTTGTGCACAACACCACCGCGACACGGTAGCTTGCGGTTTCATGTTTTAATTAACTATTTTGCCCCTCGTTACTCTCACTCAAAGTTGCGTTCGTGTTACTTCGTCGTCGTTACCCTTGTTTCCATATCGTTCCAAAGCCCAACTCCGCGAAATTGATTTGATTAATAATATACATATACATACATATATATATATATATATATATATATACACACAACATACACATATGTATATATATATACATATATTTTTTAATTTATTTAGAAATTTTCGTTCGTTGACGCACATTGTCATTTTTAGCGAAGCGACACTTTCAAAAGTGAAGGGGGAGAGAGAAAAAAAGAGAGAAAGTCCAAGAAGCACCTTGCGATCCTTCGAGATTGTTATTCAAGGATAGCTCTCTCGTACAAAGTTGCTCAGATTAATCGCGTAAATTTCGATCTCGAAGTTCATCGTGTTCAGACGTTAATATGATCAGTCCTATTTACATCGATAGTACTCAATGAGAAGGCATCGATCGTGGCAGTAATTATGCACGTTAAATTAAAAGTAGCACCATATAAAAGAAAGTGCGAATACGTAAAATACCTTAATAAACGATACTTTTTTTCTTTAGACTACAATCCGCGTAACGATAACACATACTCGCGGTAACAACGTCGTTTCGGTCCGCCATCTTTGAGGTTTCGGACGTCGGAATTCATTTTTCCGCCGTCCTGATGCTTTCTTGGAAGCAGCGTACTACACACTGATGCTGATTACAAAATGAAATATAAAAATCGATTTCCAACCACGTTGTCTACACGGTATGAAAATAAGCTTGCGCACATACGATATTCATCTCGAGTTAGTTACAAAGTCCATGAGCGCACGTGTGTGCAAATACCTAGAATCGATGATCCGTCCCACAATTTTAGAATCGCCGATGAGAGAACCAGAATTAACATCCCTGAAATTTTATCAAGTTGGGACATGTGTACGTACATACACAATCTATAATATACACTGCGTCCTAGTCTAGAAAATAGATTTTCTCGGCGAGGTTGGGCCATGAAGCAGGAAGGGGCGACGATGTAATATTGATCGCATGTTGTTTGATTCCATCGAGATAGGCGTTTTCAGCTCTGATCTTGCGACAGGGCACCGTACTTGTTGCCAAGGGAGAGCTTGGGTGTTTGAGCTTGCGAATCTGGCACGTTGTACGATCTACTGCCACCTCGGTTGCGAACTTCCTCAAACGCTCCTTCGTCTCGCCGCCTGTAATTAAACCTTCGTGACCCTCCGTATACTTGAGCACTCCGTGCAACGCAACGTCATTCTTCTTTATCTGTGTGGAATTGAATATTTTGTGCCAAAACATTATTACGTAGACTTTGGTCACGTCTTACCGTCTGCCCCATGGACCATTGCCATTATTTTGCTGAGGCTTGGAGCTCAAGGTAGGGAAGTACTCCTCGCTACTTATATCAGGTGCGACATTTCTTCCTCGTGGTCGTGGACTAGCGAACGTAGGTTGATTTCGTAAGTGCGGTGCTTTATAACTACTACCGGTGGAGGAGGCGGCGGCGGCAGGCGGCGCGGGTGGCGTCGGTACCACCTCCGGCGCTTCTGGCGGCAGATCTGGTTTCTTCCATGGTCCCGTGTATTTGGTGCCACCCTCGCCGGACTCTCCGTCAGAACAGATTTCAAAGGTACCCCTCTCATCGTCCGATTCTGCGTCAACACTATCGTTTATCGTTAAATGTCCGATTTTTAAACCACTGTAATCCTTTTTTTCCTCTTCGAACTCCTTCCACTCATCTTCATCCTAAAAACAAAATATATTCATGACATCTCGTTGTTTATTCCTAATTTACCTTTACAATCATCATTATTGTAATCCAAGTCCTTCGAAGATCATTTTCCACATGTCACGTTCGTAATATCACGATAAAACATTTCACATAATTTACAATTACAATTACTTTTGTAATTACAAATTGCGAGAATGACTATTTGGAATAGCTATGAAAAAAGTATCCAGCTAATCGTCACATCACATATGCTGCTCTTCGCGAATCATCCCGCTTTCTCTCCTCGGAGGAAGGGGGAGGAAAATCCGAACAACACGTGCACACGTGAACCAGCTGCCACAACGCGCGTTGGGCGATACCGCGTGATTATGTAAAGCACCTCGGGACGTTCGGGGAACGTCGCGCGTCATTGCCGTCAGCTATTCCACGCGACCGTTCCCCCTTCATTGGAACAAACATGGCAGCGCCGTGTCACGCACACGAGGTTCCGGAATTCCGTGATAAAAACGCTGATAAGGTCATCGTCGCCGTCACGCTGTCCTTGTCCCCGCCTTACCTCGGTGTGCTGGGACTCCTCGCCCTCGGGATTCACCGGCTTCTCCTTCGGTTTGGGCTTCTCGAGTCTCTTGCCCGTTTCTTCCAGCTTCTTGGCGACCTCGTCGGTCGTGGCGAATTTCTTGCCCTTGGCCTTCTTTCGGTCTTTCTTGGCGAAAAAATCGTCCAGGTCCGCCATGGCGACGCGATGGAGTCCGGATGGCGCGGCGGAGGGGCAACTGGGGAGCAGAAAGCTCTGCGACGTGCGAGAACGTGCGAGTGCGGACACGCCAAGAACACGCTCGATCACGGACTGATCGCTCCGATCGTAGTATTCGCTGTGGCCGTCCACATGGGCTTGCCTCCGCCGGAAGACGGCAGCGCCGGCGTTGCCGGCGCGCGAGTCAAGCGCGCGCCTGAACGATCGCGAAGGAACGAATGTCGCGCGAACGAGGACGTCTCTCGCCAGCCCGAGAAAGCGCAAGGAAAATTCGTCTCGTGACGTCAGCGATGTTTCGCGCGGACCACGACGCGTCACTCCGCCTCGTCGGCAGGACGCAAAATCGCACAGAGTAGCGTAAGCGTGCCGACCGCCGCGGTGGAGGATCGTGGGCGCACGGAGTGCCCCTAACCTAAAAACCACGCGTCTCACCGCGCGCACAACGGACAGTCGAGCGCGCCTTTCGACTCTCTCGCGAGGCCGATGCGAAGAACGCGTTCACGCCGATCCGTCGACGACGCGAATTCTCGCCAATCGTACACGTTCGGCGACGAAAAATGCTCCGTGCGAGGCACGCGGAAGCGTGAAGGTTAATCATTTTCCCCCGTGTCATTGCGGGAGAGTGACAGATGGCGCCGCGCGTTATTTCCGGAATACGAATGCTCGAATGAGGTAGAACGCGTTACGTTAAATTTGAAGTGTGGCAAAAACTTGTTAAAAAAAATTTTTTTTGAATAGTTCATGTTATTGCGCGGCAGTTTTTGGCACAAATGTAGCACAATTAAGAAAAATACAAAATTTAAAAAGTGCGGAGCCAACTTCACACATGTGATACTTTTCTGTGAAAGTTTATTCTTATGCCCGATTTCTTCACCTCTTAATAACTGTCTTCTAGATAAAGATATCTGTCAGATAACTAAAAATTCGTTTTCTTCACTAAAATCTTTGATTACGTATCTAACGGATATTCTTCATACTACTAACTTTTGGTACGAATTGTACTAGAATTTTAATATACGCTGTGTTTCGATATTTACTGCCATTACTGAAAATCTATAGTATACGTAACGTGCATTATTTAGATTTTCAGTACTGACAGTGAATATCGAAACACAGCCATAGATAACCATATTTCATCAGCAAAGTGAGATTATTTTGCGAGAGAAATATTTTTGAGTCTATTTTGATTATTTTTAAGTTTTTTTATCTATCTAAAATGGAGAAGGAAAAAAGAGGAGCAAATTTCACAAAAACTGAGATAGATTTATTAATCTTTTTTATTTATATTAGATTTATTAATTTATCTTTGTATAAAAATATCATCATCATCATCATCATCAGACTCAAAAATATTTATATTCACCAACAAATCCATTATTATGGTATTTTATACAAACAGCAACAATTAATTCTTGTAATTTTTGAGATTATATCGGGGCATTGAAATCAATATCTGCCAGATATCTACTACTTTGGGTACAAGATAAATTTATCTGCTAGATATTTACAAAGGTGAAGAAAACTGATTCTGAGAAATATCTTTTGGATAAAGTTATCGAGAACTTATCTAGCTTGGAATATATTTATGTACTTGCTATTTATATGCTTTTTCTGTTGAAAATGCTACCCTTGTACGCTAGAGTAAGAGGTTTCCCCACAATTCTCGTAGCGATTCGCATGAAGTTAGAGGGATGACGGTACTTTCGAGCACGTCGAAAATTCAAAAATTTCCAAATGTCTCCGAAAGTCTCGGGATTCGAAACGCTTCGAGCGCGAATTACAGACACGTCGGTGCGGATCTTCGTCGCGAATGTGAGAGCGGCGGATCAGCGGTCATGCGTTCGTTAGGCGTTAAATGTACGCGCGAGTCGCGTGACGAGCTCCGCCCGTTACGCCGATTCCCCTGCCGCGCCAGATGACGCATGCGCGGCCCGGCGCGGATCCCGCATATACCGCACCGCGCTCCGCGATATAATCAGCAGTACTCGGCATCCGACGCGACTCCTCACGACTGTCCGCCCGACGACTGGCGGCCTGCCTCTCGCGTGTCTCGCGCATCGCATCGCCAACGGAAAACAAACGCGAGCGGGCTTTCACCGATTCTCCACGGTAACCGATTCTCACGGCAACAGAAGCGACCAGTTTCGGTGGGCCAGTTCCCTCTCCCCGCTCTCCCAACGCGCGCGGCGGACCAAGTACGATCGCGCCGGGTTTGATGTGTAACGCTAACGAGACGCCGCGAGATGAGGCTCACACGAAACTGTCTGGGCAACATCGGCAAGATGTTGGACTTCTATTCGCAATTCAACCCCTCGCCGCTCTCAATAAAACAGTTCATCGATTTCGGTGAGTCCTCGCCCTATCGTCGACCTCCACGAGTCGTAAAAGCGCAGCTTCGGCCTGTCCGGCGCGTCGCCTCGCGTCACGTAGCGTAGCGTAGCATACTGTTTTATATCACGTTACGGTCCGGTCGCCCCACCGCTCGTCGATTAAGTGCGATTGATGAACGAGATGTCTGAATTCCGGCCGACTCCGGCCGTAGCTTTCGGCGGTGCTCCGCACGATATGCCAGTAGACTTACTTTCTTTAGCAACGAACGAAATATTCGATCCATGTTTCAGGGTTTTTATATATCTCACCGTAAATCGTGCTTACATGCTTCTCGCAAGGTTTCCACGTATATCAGCGTATTATGTTTTTTTTATGTTTATAATACGTTTTTATGAGCCATAAGCAAGGGAGAAAGTTGAACAGCGAAGCGTACTATAATTTTTGACTATAATTTTCGTGAATGAAGCGATCGTGATTTAACAGCTTCTTTCTTCGCTGGTGTCGCAAGGTTACTATAATCTTGCAGGATGCCAAATTGCGTAATAAAACTAAAGTAAACGTTACATTCGTTAAATTTATTTGTTAAATATATTGATTTCAAGATATTGGAATAAACAAGTGTCACAGATGTAACATTTGCAAACACTTTTATATGAGTAAAGCAGAGCATTTAAAATATACTAAAAAACTACTAAAATGTTGATTATTCTTTTTTCTTTTGTTTGAGATGAATATGCTCGAATGTACATTCGTATTATGACATACATGAAAAGATTTTTCAGAAATTATTCCTAAATTATTACCAAAATTCTCTCATTCTTAAATATAATCTAATGCTTGATCTGAGAAGTAATAATACATTAGATATTATTAGATTAGATATTATAGATATTATTTTTAAGGACGGGAACGAAATATCTCCGATTTATAATAATGAAATATTTTTTATTCTTTAATGACATCCAAGTTCCACATTTCGACACACGTGGAGACCTTGATGCCCCATGTGAACGCAATGTATGTACGGTAGTCCGTCACTGAACTTACGCGTTAAATAACAGCGATGTTATTATGCTACTTTGTTTCTTGTAGCACGCACGCGTGGCATACGTGTGAATTCGACGAGAAATGATGTTCTAGAAATGCGCGGATTCTTATATTCTTATTTCTCGGATTTTGCGACGGAAATCATCTGATGATCTGTTTTTATTTCTCTTTTTTTCAAAATAAAAGAAGACTTGTCGCGATTTGTCGTGTGGCTCTCGATAACGAATGATAACAGATATTCTCATGATGCAATTTGCTGCGGGTATAAACAATTCCGATCGTGTTCCTTTCTATCACGTCAGCGGAATACTCGGTTTTGTGATCATAAAACATTCACGTGATCAAAGATATATTATTACCAAGATTGAGTTAGTTTTTTCTAAAAGCTAAAGTTATATGGACTATAAATTAATGTTAAACTTAACGTTAATTAACTTAATTACATTAAAAGTTACGTACGTTACAAATATTTAGTTAAGGGTTATGTTAAAGCTAAATTAACTTGAATGAAAAGTTAATTTTAAAAAGCATTATTTAATTAAATTAAAATAATTACGTAAATTAAAATAATTATTATACAATTACTTTGGAAAATTAAAATTAAAATTGCAATATTGTAAGATATGTAGGCGAAACAAAAGCATTAAAAAAAAAAGTGACTCATTGAGTGTTTTCCATTTAGTAACACAGATCGATACAAATATCATTTTGTCTTAGTTACACATTGAATGCCAAGAAGGATGATATTTGTGTCGACTTTGTCACTAAATGGAAAGTACCCAGTCAACGGCAAAGTAGCTGCCTGATCATGAGAAGAGGAAAGGTTTGAGTCTCGGCAGTGTACAGTGGAGCACAAATTGAAAATGATAAAATGATGAGTTATATTTTTTTCTATTTTGACAGTTACATTATAATACGATTTTATAGAAATCATCACTATATTATACCATATCTAACGTCATTTATAAATATTTCATTCATAGAGTTATAAAAGTTGTGCTACATAATATTTTCTTAAACTTTGTAGAAATTTTTAATATAGGTATTGTTCTCGCTTCTTAATAAAAAATTTTTGGAAATTTGTAGATTTAGTAATAAAAATATATGATAATAAATATTACATTTTGAGATGTAATATCTATTATGTGTTATTATCCATATATTCAGATTATTGCGTTTCCCTATTTTACATTTTTTAAATATTTCAAATATTTAGAAAAATAACGGTTCATTACCTTCAAAATCTATATAAAGTTTGATGTAATTTAATTATCTAAATTTTTTTATCATGTCGTCTACAATATAAAAAAAAAGCCAGAAATTGTTTTTTTCTATTCAAAGTCACGTAACCGTATGACAATCGATAGATACAAAAATCAATTGTTTAATGTTCAAAATTTTATAGAAGAAAAGAAAATTGACATTTTTATATATAAAGAAATTCAAAAAAATTAATTTTTGAAAAAGTTAATAAGTTAAAAAATTATTATGTTTAAAATAACTAATTGAAGTTAAAAATTAACTTATTTTAAAAATTAACTTATTTTGAAAATAATTAAGTTAAGTTACTTGTTATTAACTTTTTAACTTTCTTACTTAATTTCTAACTTTTTAATTAATTACTATCCAATTCTGATCATTACTGTAAAATAAGTATTTGTAAGCACTTTTATCGTAATTTAAGATAAGTCAATGAATAAAAATCGAGTAACAGCAAATTCTAAGGAGAAGCCGATTTGAAAATCGCAAAAGGATTTAAGAAATATATCCCTTATATCCCTTTCGAAACACGATTTGAGGAACAATTCGTTGACGATTACAAGTGGCAAACGATGAGAAGAGAAGTTGTTTTGGGAAGTTGTCATGGGAGGGTGAACAGCTGAGGTCATTCACCTGCAATTTCCTGTTTCCAATACATAAATACGTTATGTGTTTTGTCTAGTGGTCGTTCAAAACGTCTCTAGACATCTACAAGTACCAGACATGTTGAAAAGAATCCTGTGTTCTAATAGAATCCATTATAACGTACTTTATAAAAGTGCACATTATCATTGTCACATCTCTGATATGTTTCATTGGTTAATGTACAGGGTGTCCTATTTTAATCCATCCTCTCCGAAAGCTTTTTTATTTTGATTGTAGAAAAAATGTTTTAGTCAAAAGTTACATAGTCTGAAGGACAACATATAATAATTAAATTAATTTTTGAAAAAATTAATGTTTTCAATATGAAGATTATCGCTATTTTTTTAAATGGAATTCTATTTTTTTTTTTACATAATATGATTCCTCGCATCATTTTGCATGAAAATGTATTAAGGTTAAATTTTCGAAAAATCAATAATTTACGAGATATTTTGTACTTTATTTTGTCATATTTTGACATGAAATGTAAAATATCTCGTAAACTATTTATTTTTTGGTAAGTATCTGGCCCGAAAAATGAAGAGATTTTTTTACAAAAAAATAATTTTTTTCATTCATTTAGGGTTATACCTCCACTGTACAAGGACTGATGTAGACGCTGCGAAAAAGCAGTCGCTGTTTCAATGACAGTGATTTGGCCATGAAGTTCATCTGAAATAAAAAAATCAGGCATATTTATAACTATATACCGATAGCTATGGTCCGACGTAAGAAAAAAATTAATATTTCAAAAAATAGCGGACTTCTGAAAAAATTTTTGAAATTTTGCAAAAAAAAATGACATTTTTTATTGTTAATAAAAATTAAAGGAAAATTTTAATTAAAATTAATTTAATTAAAAAATTCTATGAAAAAAATTCTTGTACGGAGATATAAATTCTAAATTAATTTAAAAAAATTTTTTTCTACTTAAAAATGTATTTAATAAAAAATCCTTTAAGTTTTAAAAAGATCCATTGTTTATTTTTTTTTGTAAAAAATTCCCAAAACTTTTATGTTTCGGGCCGTTATAATGTTTTCTCTTAAAAAAATGACAATTATTTTCATATACTACTTTGTTATTTTCGAAAAATCGATTTTTTTCAAAAATTAATTTTATCCTTTTCAGACCATACAATTTTTGTCTAAAACATTTTCTCTACAATTAAAAATAGAAAAGTTTTTGAGAGGGATACCCTGTATATATAGCGACGAGAGGATGATTAATATACCGCAACTGGAAATATGTGATTTGAACATTTATACCTATACAGAGTGTTTCACAATACAAATATGAAGATGTCATTTGAGGAAGATTTTTATTTATATTTTTATATTGCGTGTTGAGTATTTCCCGTAATTTTGATTGAACAATTATGCAGATGCGTTACAATATTCTACATTCGCGATTTCCGTTTTCCTTGAAGAGTGTACCAATTTGAATCAGAGGATCCATTTAATTTTAACGTGAACGGTGAATCGAGGTTTTATCCGAAATACTGAATTATAAATAAATATCCGTCCATATACATAACTCCATTGAAGAAACGTATTTAAATAGGATTCACGTCCAAGGAACGCATGCCCTTCGACTCATATTAGGTCATGGTCGCAGGCGTGCATTTGGAGAAAGTTACATCTGTCAGTTTCGGTCACTGCCTATTGGAGATATTAAGGTCTCTAAAAGAGCGAAAATAGAATAACTGTGTATAAACGCAGTATTATCCCATTTTGGAGTGCTGCCCACGACTTGGCATGGATTCGAGGAACAGGAATGGACGCGCCTAGTGGAATTTGTACCCTGCAAACGATGTTACCTTAAGATTTACGCACGCCCACGTATATCTGACGCGCATCCCGTTTCGCTGAAAATATACACATTATAAAGTACTGCGAAATTGATACATTTTTGAAAACAGTGTATCATGAAAATAGAAAGATCTGGGCTAGTCTATCTTTTTTCGTGATTTTTAACAAAAAAAAAAAAAGGGATTAACACGTTCGTTACTACGATCAAGTTGGAAAAACCCCCGCTATGGCCTATGCTTTTCTTGCAACAGTTTACATAATATGTCGTACATATTCACTTGTTTACATACCCAAAACACATATGAGTAATTAACAACAATTGATAATATAGGTAATCAACAATGTCACACGCCGGGCTTTCGAAATGAACTGCTGTGTCACGTGATGCGTGGTAGCAAACGTGTTAAAAATTTTACTATCGAAAATATATTTTGCAAGATAAAGGAGGATGTCAAAAAACATATAGAAAAGTTGTCTATCGCGTTGCAGATAAAAACAGTTATCAATCGACAGATCTTGATAAATAGATCAAAGTTGTCAATAAGCACAATGTTGTCAGATGCGCTCGTCAAGAGTTATAAGTCATGAAAGATCAAAATATTGGTCAATCAAAACACTTAATTCTTTTGCAGAATATGCAAATATATTAAAGTCATATATCGTTACAAAGCACTTAATAGGACAAATTCAAGGATATTCGAGTATATATAGATGGTAATAAAAAGAATAATAAAAAGGAATATCAAAATATCGGGTCTTCGTCAATGATTTCAAATACAATGCAAGTCATTAGATGCTAGGATGGTGGTATTCATTTCCTTATTTCTGTTATAATGTACCCGACGTGCGTAATCTTTGTTGCAATAAATTGTGTGCGTTCTAAACGGTGGGGGGGGGGGACCATTGGAAGTCCATTGTATCAATGGTAACGCCGCGGTTTCTATTTACATGATAACACCGTAGACATCTGTGTCAATAACAATTAGACATTTTATACAGAACATCTAGACATTTTATACATTATACACTTGAGTATCGTAGAATTCGTCTTACGAAATGCTTTGTAACTATATACAACTTTAATATTTGCATATTTTACAAAAGAATTAAAATTGACCGACATTTTGACTTTTTATGACCTCTATAACTCTTAACGGATATATTTGATAACATTGTGCTCATTAATAACTTTAATCCACTTATCAAGACCTGTCGATTCCTGTTTCGATTTGCGACGCAATAGGCAATTTTTGGTATTCTTCTTTAGAATTTAATTCAAATCATAAATATTAAAAATTTACATTTGCATAAATGTTATTGTCACTTAAAAATTATATCAAGTTCCCAAAATTTTTTTCGTTTGTTGAACGTCAATTTTAAACATCGTCAATTTTTCCAATGGCATGCAGGTATAACCTAAAGTCATCGACGACAAAAAATGACATAAAGGAAATAGCATGTCAAAGAATTGCTAGAAATTGGTTACTAAGTTCGATTCAGCATTTTCGGCTATAACGTTGCACTGACGTTCAGGAAAATGTTTTTGAGCATTTATTAACTTTTTAATGTTGTGTTTATTTTTATGTATAGCATTAATAGTATAGTAAGCATCCCGACGTGAGAGGGAACTCACGTTAATAAAGCATCCCATCGTGAAAGACAAGGGGACTCACATGACACAAGCACCCCGACGTGAGAGGCAAAGGGAGTTCACGTTAATAAAGCATCCCAAAGGGAATAGAAAACTATTATGTCCACGTCATTCCTGAGTAACGCTAAAAATAGAATAACAGTAGAATAAAAAATGTATTTAAAAAATTTAAGATGACCTCGAGCCTGAAGACAGCATATCTTCAATCAAAGTCAATAAAAAAAAAAGTCGTCATTCTTTCTTACCCTCAAACTTAATTGCTTTAATTAAATAAAAAAGAGCCAATAGCTAAGATTTTGGTAACCCAATAATATTTATATATATTATATAAATTCAAATCTTTTCAGTCTGAATTGCAAATGAAAAAGTTTGAACTTATATATATATATATATATAAATATTGAAAATACAATATATATATATAAATGTTACGAATATTAAAGGAAAAAGTTGTTGGTTTTGAAGGGGAAATATTAGGAAGTAAAAAATTTTTTCAAAATCTCATATTTTTTTATTTTATTGCTTTTATTTTATTTTATTGTTTTTTTAAAAATGAAGTTGCATATTTTCATTAACGTAGTAATGTAATTTATAAAAAAAATTAATTCAACTATATTGGATACGTTGACCTTAAGATGACCTTTTAGTCACAGGAGCCACTATAGTGGCACCCTTTTTCTTTTTCCTTTTTTTTGTCATTTTTTTCATATTTGATGCAAAATTCTGAATTTTTTTGCATTTTCAATTAAAAAAATACTTAAACTTCAGAAACATAATGATACTTTTTGAATCTATAATTGTTTATAATTATTATAAATAAACATATGCAAAAAACCCCGTATTTTTGTGAATCTAATTCATTAGCGGAGAAATTTGATAAACGTATACTAAAAACACTTGGAATTCATTGGTTGAAGAACAGAGATTATAGAATCACCATTAGATTTACAAAATTCAAAATGGCAGATTCAATATGGCGACCATAATTATTAAAAAATGACTATTTTATTACCAAATCAGCACACCATGCTTATAATAACAATATTTTTCAATATTTCATTCATTTTTAGGCTATTCATAGTGACTTGGTTTTGACCTTGATGATAACATTTGAAAAAATTGACTTAAATTTGAAATAACCTCAAAAGTCAGCATCAAGATCAAATCCAAGGTAGCTAGAGAAAATTTTCAAACCTCTCACATTAGAAATTTTCTCTATTATTGAATTTTCGAAATTATTTAATAATAATAACCAAAGTCACTGATAGCTGGCGCATGGAAACCCACAATAAAGGGATTGTTTTTAGTTTTATTGCATTTTCGATATCAGATTCGAATTCAGCGTTGAAAAATACATCGGAAACGTATATTTGCATTACCGTGTCAAAAAGAATTGAATTTTGTGATTGAAAGGGTAGTTTTCACTCTCCTTAGGGGTGCACATGGATACTATTGGGGGTTTCACTCATTTTTGGTCTGAAATCGTATAAAATCAAAATAAATATTCATTAAATCTGATGCACGAACACTGTTTAATGCAATGTTGATAATTTACTCCATTTTCATCCCATTTTAGGGGTTGTGTTTAGTTTTTTTATTTTTTGACACCAGATTCGTATTCAGCGTCGAAAAATACATCGGAAACACACAATCGCACTTTTATGTCAGACAGAAGTGAATTTCGTGACTGAAAAGGTTAAGATCTTAACCTTGACAATCATTAGACCTTCTTTGTTCAATTTGTGTGATTCACTTACGTTTTGTTAAATTTGTTATTGTTAATTGCTTTAGATTGTAGATTAGTTTAATTTTTATCTGTTAACTTTCGAGTCTTATAAGTCAGAAAGTACTTAATGAAAAAATACTTTATTATAGTGTTTTGAAAAAGTCCTAAAATCAGTTACAAGAATATGAAATAAAAAATGGGAGTTTCTATTTAAAAATTTTTAAGTGATTAACTTGACCTTGAAATAATCACTTAAGATTAAGTCCGTATTTTTGTCATGTCCTTCTTCAAATTTGTCTTCAAACCATTTGTCTGAAAAATTTTTGTCTATAACGAGTTACAGAAAAAATATTAAAATTTAATTATTTAAAATTATTTAAAACGCAATACTTTATATATCTATCATACATGCTTTTCAATAATATACAATGATACTAGCGACACCTACAATATTCATGTATAAAGCTCGTTGAAATTCACAACTGACCAAAAACGAAAAAAGTATTTTTGGGAACTTGATAATTTGCCATGTGTACAAGATGGAAACTAATCGGGTTGTTAATTTCGCTCTTTTATTCGATATATATATATTGTATTGTTAATATGTATTCTCACATTACATATATTTTATTTATGTATTGTATTGGTATATTAAACTTTTATTAGAGATTTTGTCATTAGATTTTTTTCATTAGAGATATGAGGCGTGGCATAGATCAATATTATAGTGCAGATCATACGTTATTGCCATAGAACATTTATAATTTGTATGACCGTGATTTTTTTCTTCATTATACATTTGTGAGGAATACAAGTCAGATTAAATGTATGGCGTTAGTATATTTGACGTCACATTTAAAGTGATTAAGACTGTCGAATGAATATGGCGCTGATTAAAATTAATAGGTACACCGTACACCGATGCCGAATGAATACCGTTCGCGAACGAATATTTTACACGATACTCTTGATATCTTTCATATTTATTTTTAAATTGATTCAATTCTACATTTCTATGAAATGTTTTTTTAAACTATTACAAAGTGTTTCCTGTAACTCGAATATTTAGAATATCTTTGTTATTTTTAATATAATATGAAAAAATATTAAAGGGAAAAGTTGTTTATTTTGAAAAGGTAATAATTATCATAAATAAAAAAATTTTTTTCAAAGTCTCATATTTTTTGAGATTTTAAGATCATATTTTTTTATTTTATTTTTGTTTTTTAAATGGGGTTGCATATTTTCATTAACGTAGTAATGTAATTTATAAAAAAATTAATTTAGCCATATAAGATATGTTGACCATATAGGATAAGATGACCTTAAACCTAAAAATCACATTTATATGGAAAAAAGAAAACTGAATAAACTTACGCATTTTTATGAAAATATTTATTTATCTTATTGTACAAGATGTTCAAAGTGATTATCGTTAATTTCTATATGTTAATGTGCTCTTACTTAAAAAAATTACGATGACTTTGAAATCTCAAAAAAATAGAAAAATTTTTTGTTCAGCATATTTGCCTTTTTGAAACGGACAATTTTTTCCTTTGGTATTTTTTTGTATTAAAAACATTAAAAACAACAGAAATATTTTAAATGCTCGAATTATAGAAAACACCTTGCATTACTAGATTCTATAGTATAAGAAGAATACTTATTATTTGAAACATGAGATCGCTGAAAATTTCAATGATAAGTCCTGATAAAACTAAGATCAATGCAATAAACAAAGTCGACAAGTTAAATTTGTATTTAAATCTAAATTAATTTTCATAATCAAATTATGAAAAAAAACGCAATGCATTATGATAAGCGAAAATATTATCAATCTGTTAATAACATTATAATAGAGCATACCATTTTAATATTTAAACAATATATTTGACATTAGAAAAAAGAAAAATTGATTTTATATTACTAATAACAGTTGCTAATAAAATGATTACATGATAATTATGTTTAGTTTATCGAAAAAAATCTATTGTTTTAATTTATATATCGAGGTATTACGAAGATTAGATATTTATAAGAAAACATTTTTTATCACGAATTTTAATCCAACGAATTCAACGCTAGCAGTTCCGCAGAGAATTTATTATCAATTTCGTAAGCTTCAAAAATATAATTTATCGATCGATTAAAACGAGAAATTTATATATTTATTTTATAAGAAAAAGTTAATAAGCTACATTTTCTTATCATGGACTTTCAGTACGGAAATCTAAAACCAATTGATGTCGAAATTCGATTTTAATTTTCGAGGCGATCCTTCTTTGTCACGGAGCAGTTTCAAAAAACGAGGTATTCTTAATCTTTTACAGCGAAAAGCATTTATTCTAGCTAATCTAAGTCAATACAAAGAATTGTTATCCTGCTTCTATTTTCATTTTCTTTTCATTTTATTTTTATTTTCAAGAAAAGGTAATATAGCGTGTTTCTGCAAATCGAAGATTCGTCCCGTCGCAACGGATAGCAAGTTGAGAGACACTCGTATCTCCCTTCCGCAACGGGAGAGATCAGCGATATGACACGCGGGAAACAGCTGTTCAATTTTATATCCACCTGACTTTAATGCACACATACCGCACCAATCGCGATGATATTGATGACACTCCAAAAGTGGATTATCATTTAAACCTAAGTGCTTATCACATACTATTCGTATCTCGTGCTTCGGCATTTACAAGTAAATGAGTCTATATTTTAATTTGTATTGTACAAACTACAGAGGTCATCTGTATGTAAACTGTCTATTTAAATACGACAGATGGCAGCGACGAGATCTAGCATGGCAACTAGCTCGAGACCTGATACGAAATTCTTTATTTCTACGGAACCCTCTGTATACTGTCTCTCTCTACGCGCGAGGATACTTTATCCATAAATAGTACATGATTTTTGCACTGAGAAAATCCAATTATGCTACCCCTTATTTGTCGGTATCGATCTGGTTTCTTTGTAGAAACATTCTTGAAGCACGTTCCGGTTTCACTTCGTATATGTGAACGCGTGTCCTTGCAGATGTTTTGTCGTACATAAGTTTTTATTTCTTGTTGCGATAATGCTAATCATTTTTAAATGCGAATAAAACGTTTCGCAATTCTGGAAGAGGACCGGCTGTCGATCTCTCTCTCTTTCTCTTACGTTTTGTTATCGGACAATTATCATTAAATGGATTTTGTTCGTTTTCGAAATAAGCGAGGTAATAAAAAAATGTTTTGCGATGTTCGTAAATGGCAGAAACTTCGACATTTTGAAATCTCATTTGTTTTGTTTAATACGAGAAAGAAACTGTTTATGTAGCATAAACGTGACAAACGTTTCTGAACGCGGAAGTAATAAATTGACGAATAAGTCTTTTGTGAGCATTATGTGATTACGCGTAATTCTCGCGTTTATGATTCATCAATAGCTTACATAATCCGCAATTCAGAGTATTCACTTATGCTTCTTTTTTTTTTAGAAAAAAGAGATAATACCGATTTAACAAATTGATGCACAATTATCGTATGGAATTATCAGTCCCGTTTTTTCCGTGAACGTGAATGTATAATTAGTGTTGTCGAATATTAAATATTCAAAGTATTTAATATTGCTAAATCTTACAATTAGCGTTTTTTATTCATGCAGAGAAGGTAAATACATGGTAATCTCTATATCTGAATAATCAAATATCCAGTGAATTTGGTGATTTGTTCCTGTACACTCCGGCAGAAAATAATAATCAAATATTTAAACAAGATTATATATATTTAATTTACTGAGAGCACAATTTATAGTGCTCGTTTCTTCAAAAGCTTTCAGAAATCTTTTTGAAGATTTCATGGAAGGAAGAAAGAGAAAAACATGCCATAAATCAATTCTTCATTCCCTTCTTGTTGCTGTGTTATCTGTTATTTCAAACGTAAATAATGACAGTTACACCGCAAAATAGATTGATTTTCTGAAAATAGATTTTGCGAAATATTTACGTTATTGTTCTGTTTTCAGTTTCTTATTAAATGAGAAACATATAGTTTGTGAAAATGTAAATGAAATTAAATAAAGCAATTAAGATTATTAATTAAACTAAATGAGTAAATTGTTTATATAATGAGAAATATATCAGAGTAATGAAAGATGACTGATTGTCACAATCGAATAAATTCGAAATTAGATCTCGAATCTCGTTGCACTTGTTATCCTAGTTCAAAGGTTATATCATAACTCTGGCCTGACGGTACGTTTCGCTATATGTATATGCAATCACACTCGTAATCGTTTCGTACTCTGACTATCGGAAATCGTTGAAGGAACGATGCTTCATAAGTTTTTCATTGAAATGTTTGTTTTCAAAGAACATCGCTGGCTTTAACTTTGTTCGATTGCTACATACGATAAATTGTACATATTAATTAATATTTCTTTGTATGTGGATTTTGAAACGCATACTAATAATAGGATCTCAGAATGTTTATTCCAAAGCTATCTAAATTTCCTGAGTCTTATCATAATGAAGCAGAAACAAATGATCATTATGATTAAAAAATACACATGCTTAATCATACTAAAGATGTTTTTGTTTTGTCGAAATAATTACACGGAAAAAAATGTTTACACGAAAGAAAATAATTATGTAAAACGCTTAAGCGTTGATGATAATGCTGCAAAAAGTTTTAACATTCTAACGACTAGTTTGAACGTCCTACATAATTATTTTGCTGGATTAAATAAAATTATTTCCAGATGTATATCTATAGCTAAATTTTTAGATATTTTAACAAAATTCTTTCTGTATAGATTAATTAATTTATCTTTTTTATGAAGTTGTGCATAAATATGTTCATGTTTATAATATTCCATGCTTATAGTATCAAATCCTAATAAATAAACGAATATATTTTAAAAATAATAAATTACTTCTTCGACTATAATTTAATTTCATATAATTTTGTAATGTAAACAACGTTGTAAATACGCACATTGATACGAAGTCTTTGATAATAAAATAAATAGAGTGATAAACACGCGCGCTTATCTTTTCAGAAGGCTACAGTAGTATAGTAGTATCTTGAATTATAATTTTGTATGTGATCCGAACGCTAATGTGATGACATGAAAAAAGCGAAACAATTCTCGCTGTTATCTATCTTATCTTGCTGTTATATATTAGCATAAAATTATATGTTAGCAAAAACTTCACTAGACTTTTGTAAATATAGTTACGGTAAATGACCACCGCATCTTATATACGTATAAATAGTTTACATTGTAGAAATTAATTTGTCAAAATTATATCTTATTATTAAATCGTAATTTACTTGGAATCTACTTTTATGTTATTCTGAATGATTTCTCGAGCGAAATCCTACGAACACCAACGTTTTTTTAGCAAGAGACATTATGATACATTTTTTTTTTCATTAAGATCTTGTTATTGTTAAAGATAAGATTATTCAAGGAGAAATGATTTATTGTTCGACTTTATTCAAATTTTTAAAGCGAAAATTAGTCGCAGATATATTTGTTTTACACTTTTTCTGTACTTGAGATAAAAATAGAATACGATAAAATTCAGAACTTGGAAAAAAAAAGAGGAAATAGAATATACTAGAATATAATATACAAGAAGTGAGCGAATAATCTAGGATTTTGTGTGCAATTTTTGCGAATTATTTGACGTGATTGACGTACATTTTGCACTACATTGTGCAACAAAAAACTTTATGTAGATTTGACATATTGATAAGAAAGTGTGAAGTTAGCACCCCAATATTAACCTCTAATAAGCTAGCAGGACCAAATCAGCAACAAACCGGACCTATTCAAATTATTTAGTATCCATGTTGTACTAATTTGTATCACCAATAAGAATTTTGTACTCCATGCCGTTTAGGAAAAAAACGTGGCGTTGCTAGTTTATTATTAAGCTAGCAGGATCACAAAAAAAAAAGAAAAATAAGAAAATAGCGGAAATGCAAAGAACTGAATTTGTACTAATTTGTATCATCAAAAGAAAGGTAACATTCGTCCCTTCCTCGTGGAACAACCCTCAATTAAATTCAATTCTATTAGGCTCAAGAGTAAACTACTCTTCGCCACAAGCAGAATCAGTCGATACTCTCATAATCAATGAGGTGTAATTCTGAGCGGCTAAATAGCTTTATCTAGAGTTCCTGATACGTAAAAAAAATTCCGATCCATGAAAAAAAAAATTTTTTTTTTGAAAAATTCACTTTTAGATCTAATAGTTCTGTGTCTGATATTTTTATTTTTATTTTACCTATTTCGAAGAGTTCTCAATGATTAAAAAAATGACCCTTAAATAAAACAGGTATGAATCACTTTCCTTAACGAGGAAATATAGAACTACGTAACTCTTTATATAATCCAATTGCTTTGAATCATAAGACTTTTTGTAATAACTCGTTGAGATCTACCCAGAACGTCAACCAGAACTCCTCGGAACTTTCAAACTTCGAAATTATAAAAAGAAAATTTGAGTACTTAGTTTAACTAGCTCTATATTGGTGTCGATTAAAATATTTTTTTACAATTAAAAAATTGTAAATATAAAATAGCAACTTAATTATTAAAAATATACTAATATATACTATAATATATGTCAAAAAAATTATCTGATTTATATTAATCACTTCAATTTCACTCCACTATGTGTACCAAAAAATATAATCATCTAATAATTTTATTTTGATGCAAGAAAACAAAAAAGCGCGTACTTGTCCATTGACAATCGGGCGCAGTTGACACATTTAGTGTAATATTCTCCGCGTTTCTCTGCGTTTTGACATGTCCACGTTTGGTTACTGAAATATTTGCATGTTCCAACTTGTCCCTATACTCAACTAATCCGCTCTACTCTATGGACGCATAAATACTTTAACACAAAATTTAAATACAATATTTTTTAAAATACTTATTTAAATCATTCCTGATGATTATGAAACTTTTCAAAGAAGTATTCGAAACAAAGACTTTTTTACATTATTAGACATTACAGATGCGCGCTTCGCGCGCGCTATGTAGTTTTTTTAAATTATACTTGAATAAATGCAATTTATATTACACTATTACTATTACACTATTAATCCTTCGGTACACAACTGTCAAAATATGCAATGACAGTCACTCACGAAGCAAGCGCAGCTAGAGAATCAATTGGCATTGCGGAAAAGCGGCAACAATATTTCGATATATGTGAATAATCGATTTAACATGCCTTTTTTAGAAAGGATGAATAGCGTAAAATAAAAGAGTATTGAGAATATATTCTTCCTTATTTTTCGCAATAATTTCTTTACAGTATTTTAAAGATATTTATTAACATCAATATTTAATTCATGACGTTACTATTCCAACTACAGTTCAGAACTGTGTTTTAAGACCAAAAATATTTAATGTGATTCAACAGTTCATCCAACAGTTTGCAAGAAATATAAATTTACGCAGAAATATTACTAAAAAAGCATTAAAATCCAATTTTGATCGAATAGACTTATTTATATCTAATTATATATTAGATTAGATTAGACGATCGATGTTTGTTATTATTGTACTGTATTCTTCTTTTTTTTGATTTATAATATTTTTATAATTCTTTGACAATTGATAAGTTTTTCTAATCAATAAATTTTATTAAAAAAAAATGATTTTTTAAAATAAATAAATAAAATTTTGTTCTGTTTTCTTTGATTTGTTGGTAAATAATAAAACAAAAACAAAAAATCGATTTTAGAATGAATTTGGGCAGCAAAAAAAGATAGTTTGTTACATATCAGAACATACTCTATGTATCGCTAAAGTTTCCTAACTTTTTGAATTTCCAAGGTGGGGATCTTCTTTTGTGAGTATAGCCGATTATAGGCGTGAACATTGGGAACAAAGTCCAAAGATTAGAAACGCTTGTCCGTCTCAGGTTGCCGTCATACGGTCAGTAAACAATTGATTTGGTTTGACGTCATTTTCCATTATCTGTGAGATTTCGAAGTGAAACTTCTTTTTTTTCTGAAAATCACCATTGGCATGATTTTGTGAATGTAAGAAACGCTGAAGAAATTTTATGTTTTTTTTTCGTATTTCAGCGATCTAGCATTATCGGAGTAATCGAGGAGGCCAAGAGCAGATATTGGGTTTTGTTTCCTTCAATCTTTATTTACTTTAGTCTTTATTAGGACGAAATGTGACGATAATCTCTGAATAAGAAAATATATGCGTGTTTTTTTTCATTGAAACTACGAGCAGACGAGATTTGTATTTGCAGAAATAATTGCTTAATCTTCGTATAATTGAGAAGTCTTTTGTCGGCTAAAGTCAAACGATAATGAATAGTATTGTAATGTGGATATACATATTATCATTTGAATAAAATACTGCGCGTATATATAGAGGTATATAGCGCGCATATATAGAGGTATATAGCGCGCATATTTAACGATTGCTATCTCCATTTGAACAAAACAATATTCTTATCTGCTGTTTGGCATGCTGCACCATGGTGACTCAGAATAAAGAGCAATGAGACATTTATTTCGCTCTTCTTAAATGGATTATTCTACAATGGTTGAAAGAAGAAAGATAATATTTTATAAAGTGAGATCGCGATATTAACGAATCCATGTCTGTGTATATTTATCTGTGCGAGATAAGGTGCGTTCAAGTTATGCTAATTTATGAGGCTAATGTCCTTTGCATATTACTTCCAACGTGTTTAACATTGCCTGTTAAATTCTTTTCAGATTCAATAACACTAATTTACAAAAAATTTTTCTATTATTTTGAACCAAATAAAGGTGTTCATAGATTTTTGGATACTGAAAATGATGTTGCAAGCTAAATTTTATCAGCATATTAATTTTTAAAAATAATTGAGGTTTAATGTGTAAAAAATGATTTTTTTGCAGTATTTGAAATTTTTTTGTAACAAAGGTCATCTTGAAATTTTGACCAGAAGTCGTGAATATATTGTTTAGCTTTCAAAATGCATTTTTTTAAATTTTAATATTTTATTTTTTAGCCATGTTAGGAAGGATTTAAATACAGAATTTCGCTAAAATACCAAATTTCTCATTTGTGAAGTCTTGTGTATTTGTAATTTGTAGTTGACTATCGATATACATACGTATTATAGTTTATCGCGATGTGATTCTATTGTGTGTGTGTGTGTGTGTGTGTGTGTGTTTTTTTATATAATTAAATGTATGTGTATATATATATATATATATATATATATATAAATATAATTTAATGATTAATAATACAATTAATATACAATTAATATAATAATACAATAAATTTTACATACATACATACATGTTCAATAATATAACTTGTGTGCATAGTGTTCCATTTAAATCAGCGCACTTGAATTTCTCCAAAATCATACGATATTGACATCCTGTTTTTTCGAGTTGTATATTATCGAGAGGAATATATTTTGATTAAAAACATTTGACTTTAGATAGAGATCAAGTCAAAAAAGATCTATTCCATTTTTAAAAAATGGCAATGTAATTTTTGATATATCTACGTTTATATGTATCAAAGACCTGTTCATTACGAACTCAACGCACTATGACTCGAGATCATCGAAGATCAAATGCGAGATTACCATATTATTGCCTTCGTGCATGTTTGAACTGCTGTTCCTAGATTTCTAAAAAGAATGAACGTGATACATTCGATAGCGTTACTAGCAAAATGATTTTGATAGGTCATGTACAGGGTGCGCCATCTCAATCTGGTCGATGGAAGTATTGAATAACTTAGAGAATTTTCAACAGATTTCACAAAGTCGTATTTTTTTATTAAATTTGATTCATCACAATTTATTTTGATTAGTTTCCAAAAACCACATCGATCAAATGTCCGCCTTTATTACTGAGACAAAAATGAGCTGATATTGAGGTGATATTGACTGGCCACCAAGATCGCCGGATTTGGCTGCACCGGACTTCTCCTTGTGGGGATTTTTGAAAAGTAAAGTCTATGCCAACAAGCCGAAGACCATAGAGAAGCTAAAAAACAACATTCGAGCCGAAATCGCAGCGATATCGCCCGAGACGCTGGCAAATACAATAGAAAATGCCGAAAAAGAGCTCATTTTTGTCTCAGTAATAAAGGCGGACATTTGATCGATGTGGTTTTTGGAAACTAATCAAAATAAATTGTGATGAATCAAATTTAATAAAAAAATACGACTTTGTGAAATCTGTTGAAAATTCTCTAAGTTATTCAATACTTCCATCGACCAGATTGAGATGGCGCACCCTGTAATTCCCGCTTTTAACTCATTATTTGTTTACTCGAGCACAATTTTTCCTAATCGATGGATAAAAGAGGAAGGATCAAAGGTGATCACTGATTTATCGCCAATTGATTATTTTTTGTGGGGTTATCTGAAAGTATAGTGCATAAAACGAAACCACTAAAATTATAAGGATACTTTTTAACTGAAATTGATCTTCATTTGACCTTGATCTCCATCTAAGGTCAAATTTTTTAAATCTAAATATATTTCTCTTGATACTATACAATTCGAAAAAAACAGGATGTCAATATCGTGATTTTGGAAATATTCAAGTGCGGTAATTAAAGTGGGACACTATATGCGTGCACGCACATACGCACGTATGCACGCACGCATGCATGCACGCACGCACGCATGTTATATTATTAAATATATATGTATGTGAAATTCACAGGTGAAATTTACTATCCTACACGTATGCCGAAATCTGGACGATCTTCATCGTCGAATTCTGAAAAATTTGTGTTTATTCCTAATGATTATATTGGAAATGCCGTATCATCTTTTTATGATCGAATAGCACATTGTTAAACGATCAAATGGTGGACAGTTTGAACAATTACTATAACATATTATATTGAAACATCAGAATGTGCTAGGCCAATTGTCACATTTTAGTCAAGGATTAGTTTTTAGTGTACGTATAAGATAGTAAATTTAAACTGTGAATTCTACATGCATATATATTTAATATTATGCATGCGTGCGTACATGCGTGTGTGCATGCGTATGTGCATGCGTGCGTACGCGCATGCGTGCGTACGTGCGTGCGTGCACGCACATGGTGTCTCATTTTAATTAACGCACTTGAATTTTTCCAAAATTATACATCTTGTTTTTTTTCGACTTGTATAGTATCGAGAGGGATATATTTAAATTTAGAGAGAGAGAGAGAGAGAGAGAGAGAGAGAGAGAGAGAGAGAGAGAGAGAGAGAGAGAGAGAGAGTACTGATCAAATTTTCAATAAGTGACAAAATTTGTTAAATATACAAATAAAAACAATTAAATTATTTTTTCACATTTTACATTAAACATTTATTAATTCAAATTAATATTTTTACAAATTTTTTGAAAAGTAAGTCATAATTTTTTTGAACAATGCTTTCACTTTAATTGCAACTACTCTGGGCATTTTTTTTGTGAATTTATCAAAGATTTGAGCTCTAATCTTTTTCTATTGATATTGAAACACATTTCTTGTGTTACTTGGTTACGATTTTTAATCTTGACTGAATATTTGCTCACTATTGTTTGTTTCAAATTTTTTTATTTTTGCTTTGCACACATATATACAGGGTATCCCATTTTAAATAATGCATTAAAATTTCTCGAAAACTATGATAGATAGAAATGTTTGATAGATAGACAATATGGTAGATAGAAATGTTTCAAACAAAAGTTGTATTCGGAGAGGGACATAAGAAGGTATCATTGATTTGACCTTGGGTGGCGTTGTTAAAGTTAGATCAAGGTTATATTTTTTTAAAAATGGAACATCGTACTTTTTATCCCAGAACCTAATAGCTGATAGCAAGAGCTTTTCAAAACATTATAATGAAGTTTATTTTCATTATGTACTTTCCGAATTATGAGACTCGAAAGTTACAGTCTTCAGCATTAGCATCGGAACTAAATTTATTAACATGAGTCTCCTTGCCTCTCAACGTGCTTTATTGTGCTATTAGTGTTATAGTACACACTATGTACATAAAAAATGAACTAAAAATAAACGCATTAAGAATTTAATAAATGTTCGAAAACGTTTTTCTGAACATCAATGTAATGTTGTAGTCGAAAAATGTAATGCTGAATCGAACTCAGTAACAAATTTCTAGTAACTTTTTGACATGCTTGTGATATTCATTCTTTCATGTCATTGGACCAACAGGATGTGGACTTGTATGAAACTTTCCAAAAAAATCTGCGGCGAAATCTAAAGCAGAGCGCGCGTGTCAATAAACAAAAATAGACAGTAAACAAAGATTCGACAATGATACGAAACCAGAGACCTAGCTCCAACGATCGTGATCGGAATGTTTATCTCGCGATTTTTACCGATGAAGCAAAGGCAAAGCACTATCCTTCTAATGCTCGGGTATGACGTACGTTCTCGTTCAAAACACGTGCGAGAAAAAAAGAAGAAACAAGATCGCACGTACTTATTCTCGTGGAATCTGTTGGCAGGAAGTAATCGGCATGAATCATTTTGACAAAGAGGCCGGAATTAACAATCCGGAAATAGCACGTTAATAAATTTAGGATTCCGATGCAAAGACTGTAACTTTCAGGTCTCATAACTCGGAAAGTACTTAATGAAAATGAACTTCATTATAGTGTTTTGAAAAGCTCTTGCTATCAGCTATTAGATTCTGAAATAAAAAATATGGTGTTCTATTTAAAAAAATCGATGTGATCTTAACGATACCACCCAAGGTCAAATCAATGATACCTTTTTATGTCCTGTTCCGAACTATATAACTTTTATTTGAAACATTTTTCCGTATCTACCATACTTTTCAAGANATACAGGGTGTCCCATTTTAAATAATATATATAAATTAAACTAAATTATAATACATACGGGACACAAATGTTTTTTTATGTAGAATTACACGTATATTGAAATATATTCAATTCGCGTGCTTTGTCTTTACATAGTGCATCATGACTGTTGGTTATTCGGCAAAGTATCTCAATATAATTTAAGAATACTTTATAATAATTTTAAATAAATAAGTAATATAATAATAACAACAACAACAACAACAACAACAACAACAACAACAACAATAATAATAATAATAATAATAATAATAATAATGATAATAATAATAATAAACATTAGGTAATAGTATTAATTAGTAACAGAAAATTAGTAATTTGTTAATTAGTAAAAATTACGTTTTATTAAAATTAAAAAATTAATATTTTATAACTTAATTAATTTCAAATGAATTAATTTTTAATTTTAACTGGCTATTTTTTTTTTTCAAAGAAGACATTAATTTTTTATAGAAGACTTATTAATTTTTTCTAAATTAAAATTTTTTTATTTTTGAATGTAAATATTTTTTTTTATAAAAAAATTTTCTATAAAAAATTTTTTTTATAAAGTTTTAAACATTAGACAATTAAGAAAAGCTTGATCGATGTACCTTCCTAGTGCAGAGTTGCTACTTATATTTCTTTTGAGTTTTAAAAGGAGAAAAAAAAAGAAAAATTTAAAAGTACTATTATGTTAATTAAAATTTTATTTAAATAATGTATAATTTAAGTAATGTTTAAATAATACAGTTATTCTTTTATGATATTTATGATATTTTGATTATTAATATTTACCTAATGATTATTTTGTTTATATAATTATTTTATCTATATTTCTTATGTAACTCTTCCTATGTAATTCTTAAGTATTATTGGATTAGATTTTTCTTAATTAAAGAAAAATATATATTTCTATATAAAAAAATTATATAGCAAAAAACAACATATGTCTTTGATATTTTATATAAACTTATTTTACAAACAAAATAAATTAATTGGATAATTAAATTTATTGGATAATTTATATTATAATTATTTATTTTGAATAATAAAGTTCAAAAAATTTGCATTTTAATTTAATATAAGTAATGCTCTTTGATATTAATTTTTAATTTATCAAGTTAATTTAATCTCAACGCAACAGAAAGATGAAGTTTACGAGATCTTTTACACCATTTTACATGTTGGTGTAAAATGATGTAAAATATCTTGTAAAATATCTATTTTGACATAAAATATAAGAAAGCTAAACTCTATAAACTGTTCATTTTCGGTACCTCAATATTTTTATGCACAGAGTAATGAGATAAATCAATTGAAAGAAACACAATTTAATTAACTTACAAACAACAAATAACAGAATAAACCGATCTTTGAAAACACGAGTTACACGAGTAACACGGTTACAGAAGCTTCTATACAATCAAAGCTAGATTTTCGTACTAATATTTTGCAACACATTCTTCATAGTATATGGAGGGAAAGAGATTACCAGATGCTTGTTAGTATCATTATTATTAAATTGATTATTAATTTAATATCGTGATATTGTTATTTTTGTTCAGTTATTTTTGTTTATGACTGTTTCAAGATTGAAAATTTCGGTGCGCAGTTTGATGAACTTGAAAATGTATATAAAATTACACAAAAAACATTTAATAATTAAAATATAAAATAATTACATAAAAAATAATTAAAATATAAAATAATTACACAAAAAACATTTAATAATTAAAATTTTATAGAAAAAACAAATATTAACATTCAAAGATAAAAAATATTTTATCTTAGAAAAAAGTTAGTGTTTTACAAAAATTAATGTGTTTTACGAAATAATAAGTTGAAGTTAAAAATTAACTCATTTGAAATTAACTAAATTAATTTATTTCATTTTATTTTAATTAAATTAAGTTAAAAGTTATTAACTTCTTAACTTTATTACTTAATACGTTCACTATCACGATCAAGTCAGAAAAACTCTCGCTATAGCCCATGTCTTTCTTGGAACATGTCTTTCTTTTATGTAATATGTTGCACATATTCACTTGTACACACACACACACACACACACACACACACACACACACACACACACACGCGCGCGCGCGCGCGCGCGCGATGTTCCATTTTTAATAATTAATCTCAAAATTTTATTTTTAATTTTAGAGAAAAATATTTCAGACAAAAGATGTATGGTCTAAAGGAGGATAAATAATGAAAATAATTGTCGAAAAAAATTGATTTTTTAAATGACATAAAAGTCACTATTAATTTCTTAAATGAGGCAAAAGATATAATTGCATATTGCAAATTAAATAATTTTTTAAAAAACAATTATGTGTTTTCTTTACACCAATTGATTTATCTCAGTATTCTATGCATAAAATTAAGATACAGTTATTAAAAATGAAGTTTTACAAGAGTTTACAAGATATTTTATGTTAAAATGTGCCAGAATAAAATGTAAAATATCTCATAAATCTCCTCTTTCTATTGTATCTATCTCTCTCTGTATCTTTTATTATATCTCGCTAAAATCTTACTGTCTTCCCATTGCTACTGCTGCACATCACTTTTTCTATTTATTATATTATCTCCTTTTTTCTATTTCTTCCATTACTCTTAATTCTTTCAATTCTTCTCATTTCTATTATGATATATATCTCTCTTTCCATTCCATAACCATTCTTCTATTCATATGCTTTCTTTTCCGACCAATATTCTCTTATTATACTCTCCCCTCTATACCTCCCTTTAAAATCTCTTCGCATATTTCATGGTTCACTCCGCAACCTATTCTTAATTTATCCATAATTAATTCTCTAGTTATAATATATCTTGGAAAAATCCAAGTTAAAAATCTATTTTACGTAATTTAACATTATTTTTTTAAATTTTTCCTTCTCTTCCCAATCCCATATTTCTTTCTCATAGATCATCACACTCTGGACTAAATATTTAAACATCTCGCAAAATCGTTTTTACCTAATTTCATATCTTTCTAACCGTTAATCTCCGTATGATTGTTTTGCTCCTTAAATTACTCTTCTTATGTCTACAATGAGCAGTAGCAGTAGTAGATGAGGCTGTAAGAGTAAGAAATTGACCAATCACAGTCAATTATTCTTCTTACCTTCGACTGTGATTAGTCAATTTCTTACTCTTACAGCCTTATCCACTACTGCTACTGCTCATTTTAAGCAGCGTCTACAATATGCGGAGTAAGATCGATTTAAGAAGTAAGAATAAGAAATTAATCAATCACAATCAAATGTAAGAAGAATAGTTGACTATGATTGGTCAATTTCTTACTCATACTTCTTAAACCAATCTTACTCCGCATATTGTAGACGCTGCTATAGACCACGCATTAAATGTCCCTTTTCTGAAATGTCTAATCTAAACGATTACACCTTCTCTATCAATTTGTCGTAAATCTTTTTACCTTCTTTTCCTTTTTTGATTGAATAAAATCTTAATTTAATTCGCACATAGCTCTAATTTTCTTTTTTTAAGAATCTTTTAAATGTATCTATTATATTTAACAAAGCTTCCCTAGCTCACAATCAAAATAATATCATCTTGCCAGATTCGTAATCCTACTTACTCCAAATCCATTTATTCTTTTAATTCTTTGTTTATATCGGCCATATACAAACAGACGTTGATTTATCATACAATTTTGTCTATTAATTCTTGCCCAAAAATTTTCTGTGAATCCTTGATCATTTTTTACCACAATTTTTGTCTATTTTCATATCGATGAATAATCGACAATAAATCTTTATTCTCGTATCGACGAAAATTTCGTCAATCTGACCACCATATTGAATTCGTCATTTTGAATTTTGAATATTGGAGTTCAGATTCAAATTCAGCGACCCTGACAACTTCTAAACACAATTTTTTGAATATTACTATTATAATTTTATATATAAATATTATAATTTTAAAATATTTTAATTCCATTGTTATTTCATGCGTGAGACTTCTCGTACGTGAGAGTCTTCAAATCTCCCTATCTCGGTAAAAAAATATATATATATAAAAATAAAAATAAAAATAAAAATTTTCAACATAAAAGATAGCATTTTAAGATCGCACCATTATAATTCAGAAAAAAAGAAATTATTTTAATTATAATCGCGCGTAGTGAATATGGCCAAATCGTCCTTTTTGGCACACTTAACTTTAATTTTCTTTTGATCAAAATCCTGACGTGATAGGGCCAATTTGGCCACTGGATTCGTATTCCACATAACAAAATCTATAGGAATGACAGTTGCACTTTGGAGAGAATTTGGTGTCGAACTATGTTATGTATTTCTTTACTTCTTTCTTTCTTAAAATATATAATACTAGAGAGTATCCTTATCCATGTCAAAGGCCACCTTTAAATAACGCATACATTTTTGCAACCTTTTTTTTTCTCTCTATATCAAATGGCATTATCGATCGTTGACCTTTCTTTTCTAAAACCTGCCTAACTCTACAGTAATCAACTTCTTCCCTTCTTCCTTTTTCTATCCTATTTCTTCGAATTTCCGCGTATATCTTACAATAAGCATAATAGAAATGCTTTTATAATTTCCTGCCTTCTCCTCTTTAATATAAAAGTATTATTATGCTTTTCCTTTAATCTGAAGAAATTACATTCTGCCTCCAGATCAGCTTTAACAATTCTATCAATAAATAAATATATTAGTAATGGAAGGTCAGAAACGAGCAATCCATAGGATGTTTAGAATAATATTCTAAAATTTAATTTGATGATTTTATATTAATATACATAATGAAACAAATTTCAATCTTACTTCTTCAGCAATTTAATATATAAATAAAAATGCGAAATATAATATCTCGAAATATATCATATAAATAAAATTAAAATGATATATGAACTTTTTATAGAGTCAAAAGTAGTCAAAACGGTGAATTATATACAATTACTCATGGATGATTTAGAATTACATCAAGTTTATTCGTTACAACAAGTTACATCAACCACATATATACACACATCAAATTGCGGCTGAAGAAAACCGAGTAAGATTGAAATTTGTTCCGTTACGTTATGAAATCATTAAATTAAATTTTAGAATATTATCTTAAACATTCTATAGTTCGTTTTTGGCCTTTTATTATTAATTCATTTACTTATTGTCGAAATTAAAATGAGCTGAGTTTTATTGGAGTTTGTTAATTCTATCATTCTTCTTCTTGAAGTCTCCTCTGCTATATTTTCAAGTTTCTATTGAAATTCAGTCTATTTCTGCAGAATTTTTAATCTTTATTTTCTTGATAGTCCTTCAAATTTCTATTTCTTTAAATTTTTCACTTGCTCTTCCTTTTTCTTCACAATTTTCTACAACCACATTTTCTTCAGTGTTATCTAGTAATTCCATAAAAATTTTTTTCATTCATCTTTATTGATATTATTTTCTTTCCATATCTTCCCTCCTTTCTTCTTATTATGTATATTTCCACATTTCTATTTCCTTTCTCATTTGTCTTAACTCTTTTTTTCCTTTTGTTTCTTTTCCAGCAACTCCCTCACCTTTTCTTCTACCGCTTCATCTACCTGCTCACTTTTCCTTGCTTTCACTTCCTATATATTTTTTACACTTTTCTCTTTTTTCTAAGATAGTTTCTATCCTACCAGTCCTTGTATCCTAGCTCCTTCTTTTTTCTTCTTTTATTCTTCTTTTTATCATAACTCCTCGTACTATATATTTATTTCTTTGCCATTTTTCCTTCATTAGGTTTTCCTCTATGTAACTTAGTTCCTCCGTTGTTTTCAAATATTTTTGAATTTCCTCTTTCTTAATTTCTTCTCTTCTTCTTCTTGTCCTTTTCCTTTCTATTTTCATACATAACGGCATGTGATCTGTTACTTATTTTAAATCTATCGCCCTATCTATATATTTTCTCATTAACAATTATATAGTTTATAACCGTGCTATCTCTGATTTCTATATCAGGGCTGGAATGATTTAAATCAATTGATTAAAATCAGTGATTTAAATCGCGAATTTGATTAAAATTTTAATTGTTAATTTTCATTATAATTTATGCCCAATACTGTACTGTGCAGTAAATTTACAAAAGAAAGAAGAATATAACGTGTATGGACATATTTTGTATATAATTATATATTGGTGTCTCCGAGATTGCTACGTACTGCGACTTCTTTGTTTCTTTTTTCGGTTCTTGTTTTTTGAAACTTAGAATGCGTTAGAAAACGAAAAGACAGCTAAGTTAGTTTTTATATTTAAGTGTATGCGTTCATCTTCGTGAATTAAAAATTATGTATACGAATTTAAGTATTCAAATATATTCATTAAAAAATAAGTTTTATTTTATTCATAAGAATTATTGATTAAAATTAATTAAAAATCAATGATTTTCACTTGACTGTTTTGAATTCTATAGTGTGTTTGAAATCACTGATTATTTACAATAAATTAAAGTTTAGTAAGCTTAGTAAAAAAAACAACACGTTTATTATTTTGTAATAAAATTTAATTATTTTCTTACTACTAAAAATAATAACTCGAACAATAAATCTAATTTAAATAAGAAAAATCTAATTTAAGTTAAAAAAATCTGATTTTAATAAAAAAAATCCGATTTTTTTTATTTAAAAAAAATCATGATTTTTTTCTAGCCCTGCTTCTATATAAATAAATTCCCCTTCCCAGTCTCTTGCAGTCGCACCATTTATAATATACTACCCTTTCCCATTTAACCAATATAAAAAAAATTCCTTCTATTATCTATTATCTTACTCGTTTTCATATTCCCTTCTACATCTATACTCCCTAAATCGTCTATCTTACAAGATATTTCATATTTCAAAATAAAGTGTAAAATATCATAAACTATTTTTTATGATTTGATTTTTTTATAACTTTAGTCTAACAAATTCTTTACAATATTCGGGGGAAATAAAGGATTGAGATGCTTGTTAGCATCGTTGTTAATAAATTGATTATCAATTTAATAGTGTGATTTACTATTCTTGTTCATCTTAAGACTGTGTTTTAAGACCGAAAATTTATTCGGCGCGCAGTTGAACTTGAGATATGTATACAAATTCACATAAGAAATTTCAGCACGAAGATCTAGCTTTGACCGCTTGGCGCCTTAGTTAATTAATGGTTGTGTTTAGTCTAATACTTTTATATACAAAATAATTAAAGGAATTATAATTGTAACATCATAATTGAGAATCATTTCATTAAAAAAAAAAGACTTGATTTTTATGTGACTTTGAAAAATCGATTTTTTTCGAAAATTAATTTTATCATTATTTGTCCTCTTTTTATAGAGACTTTATACGATCAATAATACTGTCAATAATGTTATAAATATTAACAATATTATTAATTTTGTGTGATTAATATTGATGAATTATTATAGAATATCGTTTGTAATCCAAATTTCTTGATTCTCGAGCATCGGTATCATTTTGTAGTAGAAGATATTCCTTAAAATATTTGATACTGACAATATTGTTGTGTAAGATCCCTAGACTTCACAATTTTTTTTTAAATCTTCTGATTTCTAGATGACAGTTAAAAGTAAAATAGGAAACTCTCTCTCTGTGTGTGTGTGTGTGTGTGTGTGTG
>JANQDE010000013.1:42036-67181 GCA_037157785.1 Cephalotes varians | reverse complement strand
TGTGTGCGTGTGCGTGTGCGTGTGTGCGTGCGTGCGTGCGTGCGTGCGTGTGCGTGCGCGTGCGCGTGCGTGTGCGTGTGTGCGTGCGTGCGTGCGTGCGTGCATGCGTGCGTGCGTACATAGATATGTATACACACGCACATATATATATATATGTTTACATTTATATGTATACATTTAATTGTGTTAATTAATTATTAAATGCATGCACACACGTAAACGCGCGCGCGCACATTTAACAGAATATATCACAATAAATTACAACACATATGTGTATCTCGATAACCATAACTACGAATTATAAATATATATTTAAAACTTCACTGTCACACAAAAAGAACGATTTTACTGAAGTATTCAAAAAGTTAATTACAATATAAATGACTACAATACAAATAAAATACAAATAAAAATAATTTTGTTGGAGCATCAAACGAAAATAATTATGTAGAACGTTCAAACGAAAATAATTATGAGAACAAACAGGTTGCTAAATGTTGAAATTTTTTACAGCATTGTTATCACGTTTAAACGTTGACTCACACGTAAACATAAACTTCTTTGTTATCTTAGCAAAATTCTATTTAACTGATTTATAACATGACTAAACAGTCAGATATTGAAATAAAAAAAAATGCCTTTTAAGGGCATGAATAATACATATTTATGGCTTCTGATCAGAATTTTAAGATAACATTAACTTTTTTACAAAAAAAAAATCAATTATTGTAAAAAACCATTTCTGATACATTAAACTTCAATTATTAAATGTTCCGGTTAGTTTTGAGAGCTCACTATAGATGGCTGAAGCTGCAAATCTACTTGAGATATTTTGAAAATACGTTATTTCAAAGGATATTTCTTGGGCATTTAAAAAAAATTGGATACATGTCTTGTACATTCATAAACATAACTACACTTTTTAGTGCGATTGAAAATAGAATGTGATAAAGAGCATTTTCGTCATTTATTACTTTATTGTTTTAATTTGAAAAAATGGCTGCCGAAGTTCATTGATTCATCTCAGAAACTTATTCTGAGTCTGCTTCATCGGTTAAAACATATGATATATTAGTTTTGACGATTCAAAAGTGATGATTTTGATTTGAAAAACAAAGAACATTCAGATCAGTCAAAAAAGTTTGAAGTTGCCGAATTGCATTGTTGGATGAAAATTCAGTTTGAATGCTCGAAGAATTAGCTGAAGCTATAAAATAGTAAATTATCGCAATGGGAAAGATTCAAAAAGAAGATAAATAGGTTTTACATGAATTGTCTGGCTATTTAAAATCGTTTAACCATTTGTACCTTTATTGCTTTCTCACAGAAAAAGCATAAAGGAAGCATTTTTGTATCAAATTGTAAGTGGTGATGAAAAATGGATCTACTATGATAATCCTGAGCGTAAAAAAATTGTAAATAGGTCCAGACCAACCATCGACATTGACTCCAAAACGCAACATCCACGAAAGTAAGGTTTTGTTGTACATTGATGGAATATGAAAGGTATCGTGTATCATGAACTGCTAAAACCAAACAGTCACTTCTGAGCGTTATCAGCAACTAATTTAATTAATCAACAATTAATTAATCGATTTAAATTGTGCTTTGAAACCAGAAACGTCCAATAGCTCAAAGAAAATATAAAGTGATTTTGTTGCATGACAATAATCAACTACACGTTGCAAAAGTAATTAAATACGTTATCACTTTAATGGGAAGTCTTACCACACGCCGCGTATTCACCAGACTGTGCTCCTTCAGATTATCACTTATTTCGATCGTTGCACGGGCTTACTAACACTTCAAAATATATGAAGAAATAAAAGAATGGATTGCTTTATAGGATAAACATTTTTTTTTATTCGCGGAATTCATTTATTGTCAGAAAAGTGGGCAAACAAAAGTTGTAGCTAACGATGGAAAATATTTTGAATAATTTAATCTTTCTTTAAAATGAGCGTGTTTTTTTTGCAAAAAATTCTTCAAAACTATCCGGAACTTAATATTTCAGAAATCTGATGTGCTGATAAAATTTAGCTTGTGATATCGTTTTCAACATCCAAAAATCTATAGAAACATCTTGTCTGGTTCAAAATAATTTTTAATTATAAACTAGTGTAATCTTCTAATGTCTAGCTTAGTTGCTTTTAGTTCCTAGTTATTTCAAAAGTTGAACATATCACATTACTTCTATTGTAATCGAGGAATCAACATAAATATTAAATTGATGATATTTATTATTTTAGTGGAATCGACAAATTATGTGCAATATATCAATTTAGTTTAATTTCAAAGCAATTAGAGCCACTGATGTATTCTAGAATTTATAAAATGCATTCTAAAATGTAAGTCTGTACAATTGCCTGTATATTTGTAAAATTATATAGAGATTTATAACACTGAAATTTGTTGATATTTAGCTAGAAAAAGATAGTGGCTATCATTCTATCTATTGTTCGCAATTGCGAATTCGGGGATTTAAAAATAATTAAAGTGCTCGATATTAAGAAGTCTCGATGTTATCAATGCTTGATTATATATAAATGCGAATGTCAGAATCGGCGTTCGCAACGAACAGTGTTTTCCGCAGGATTTTCTGCTTATTCATTTTCGCTTGTCTTTTTGGAATTTTATAAAAGCAATAAGAGCTGCATTTGGCAGATAAGGGCCTTCAATTTTCTCTGGCAATTTCTCGGCTGATCGCTTTTAAAATCAAATCGTGAAAGCCAGCTGCGATTCTCTTTGAGAAATTCATCAAGATCTAATCTCGTTCATCATCTACGATTACTCGTACCACTCTCAGCGCGAAGTAAAAAATTGGGCAATTCTTTCAATTTTGTGCTTGTGCACAGTGATTTTATGAATTGTATCATTACTTTGTAACATAATATGTTTTAAATAACCTCTATTTGAAATTAATTGTAAAACAAAAGTTTATTTTGTGTATTAATTCGATCTAATTATAAGATGGGAACAAGCGAATCCGCCATTGAGATAATGATGTAAACTACGTCCTTATTAAGATTACACACAGATTGCTGATTAAAATTGCACAGAAGTATTATTATATAATTTCATCGTTGTCTTGATGTTTCCAATTTTTCCATTGATTACACTTTACGTGATAAACAATCGTTATCAATCGTCCCTTAAGCAGAGAACTGGTCAATGCGCTAATTTCTGTTGAGCACAAATTTTTATGAAAGATTACAAGGAACTTTTTTTGCACGCAATAATAAATGCTAATAATATTGTATTATTAAATTGATAATTAATTTAATATACTAATGCTAAGCATTTATATAAATGATGGTACTGCATCTCATAAGTTGAGAGATTTATCATTAAACAATATCCATTAAATATGATACTAACTTGCATTTTATGAAGCATATTTAATAAATATTTTTCAATAATAAACTTCTTGTTAAAATATAATATTTATTAACATCAATATATTGATTATCAATTTAATAATAGAATATATTCCAAAATAAATAAATTAGATACAAAATCTGCTGATAATCATTCTATCTTTATTTATCTTGTGTTATTCACTTTATCGGTTTAATCCATTGCAATAAATATTAATTTTCAAGTATCAAAAATAAAATTGCCGATAATTGCTAAATTTTATTTTATGGTATGTACAGAAGATCAATATAAATTCGCGTAACTTTGTTTTCGTTTTATTAACGTACATTGATTTCTCATCAGAAAGCGGTTCGCTAATTCAAACAAAATTCCAAGCTTAAATTCCAAGACGATGAGAAACGATTTAAAAATCTGTTTAATGATAAACACAGATATTTTAATGATTATGGAGCACATTTACGTTCATGTTTCCATTACGTTTCACGCAGATTTTTGACGTTTGTCACAACGTTCGAACGTTGAAATTTAGAATCGCAATTTTTCAGACTCGCGGTCTCAAATAACAATCGCATTGCATGATTATAAGAGATTTATTTTCAAAGCATGCTGCCGTACACAACTCGGGGACATGTCTCACGTGTCTATATAAATAATTGAATTTTTACTTCAACAAAAGAAGATAAGAGATCTATTTATTCATTCAAGCGTACGGATACCAATATTTCATGGACGATTGATCGATTTTTCCATCATGATCTTCTGCAACAGTTACTTTTTCAGTTCATATTTAAAAATATAAACAATTTGTTTCGTTTTAAGATAATACGCACAGAAATAAAAAGAATATTATAATCTTTTTAGAAAGATTTTAGTTTTGATTTGATTAAATTTGTACAGATGTACAATTGTACATTGTACAATTTGTATTGAAGTATTATATTTGCTTGCGTCAATACAAATTCAATCAGATCAACATTAAAATCTTCTTAAGAATTCCTTATAATATTCTTGCTTATATGTGAGATTATCTAGTCTTGATTTGAGACTAATCTTTTTTTTGTGTGTGTAACAAAGTCTAAAAATATAAAATTTCAATAAAGAATATCTTAAAGGAGAGCTTCAAGAGTAGAAGAAAAAGTTTTATTAAAGAAGACTTTTGCTAATTGTTCTAATAGTTTGTAAATTGAGCAGCGTTGATGTTTAGCGAAGGCATGTTATAAGAGCATGCATAAAGCGTGGCTATAGTTCGTATTTATCAATAGTGATAACGATATGTCATTAAGTAGGTCATTGGAAGTTATTCGGTTTGTATTGATTTTTCAATATTCTATAGACGACGAGTTAATATAATAATTTTTATATGAATTTGTTTTCACATGATTTCTTACATACATTTCATAAAAGATCAATCTTTACGCACATAAGACGACATAAAATTTTTAACTTAACGTTAACTTGATTATTATTAATATAAAATATTCCCGTTTACATCAACATAAATTAACTTTAATCTCAGGTTAATTTATTTTTCATTTTTTTCTAATTCTTAGAACTAGAAAAAGAGGAATTTCGTTGGGAAACAGATATGAATGTTTTACGCCGAAATTTGTTTATATATCATACAATCACAAAAATTTCATTAATTTTTTATAAATCAGTAATATTGATAAATATATATCTAAATAACAAATTTCTTTTTCGACCGATATATGAGAACATCATAGTAATTTAAAACACGGCCAAATACGATCAAAGCTAGGTGTCAGTGCTCAATAATAATTCTATATTTTATTTAAATTAAACTATAATCTAGTATATTCAAACTACGCGCCGAACACCGCCGGTCACATAACGCAGTTCTAAACTAGAATAGAAATAAAGTAACAAATGAATTTGATCGTCAAATTAATGCAAGATGTTAATAAGCATTTTTTTAAAACTGTAAAGAACTTATTGCGAAAAATATTACCTCAGCCAGGGTTTGAACCTGGAATCTCCTGTCTTGCCGGGGCAGGCGTCTTCCCAATTAGACCACCGAGGCATATGGTAATATTTGGCGTTATGTGACCGGCGGTGTTCGGCGCGTAGTTTGAATATACTAGATTATAGTTTAATTTAAATAAAATATAGAATTATTATTGAGCACTGACACCTAGCTTTGACCGTATTTGGCCGTGTTTTAAATTGCTATGATGTTCAAATATATATCTAATTAAGCTATGTTGTAAGAGAAATTCAACATATTAATTATATATTAATTAATACAATTACTTAATGAAAAAAATATACATATATAACATTCAGAGATTCTCAACTCTTAAAATTGTATACAAGTTATATATAGAAATTCTTAACTCTTCAGTTTGAGGTAAACATCTCTTACTCTTTCTAATCAATCAAATAATAAATGGATGAATTTATTTTCATTTGTTTTGATCCAGTCATGAAATACAAATATTTATAATTTTAAATCTCTCTCTCTCTCTCTCTCTCTTTCTCTCTCTTGATGATATTAATAATAAGCTATAAATAAAAACGCACAGAATATATGACTATCGCTTTTGATAAAGGTTTATCGATTGTCTTTGATATTTTTTCTTTGTTATTACCCACGCTTAGTAAAAACTTGGGTTAGGGAAAAAGCCTTTTTACAAATTGGAGTATAATTGAAACACATTTCTTTAATTGTTTATAAATCTTTAAATTAAACTAAGTATGTGCTGTTTCGATCAATGATCTTTTATCATTTTTCGGGTAGAACCATTATTCCATCGGTGTAGAACTTTTAGGATTTCTGGACAAAAAACTAAGACAACTGATGTTCATATGTTTCTTTTGAAGTTAAGTTTACTCTATTAAGGAAGTTCTGCAAAGACCGGATCAAATGATAGTCTGATGGTGCAAGATGATGGATGCATCAAAATTACCTAGCTCTCAATTTTGTCCGAGTCGTCAAGATGTGTAGGGTCTTGTCACGATGGAAGACAATGTCTTTTCTATCAGGGTTGGAATGATTTAAATCAATTGATTAATTTTAATTGTTAATTTTCATTATAATTTAATTATGCCCAATACTGGCTGTGCTGTGCAGTAATTTTACAAAAGAAAGAAGGATATATGAACGTGTATGAACATATTTTGTATATATTTTGTATATAATTACATATTTTGTATATAATTATATATCTCCGAGATTGCTGCGACTTCTTTGTTTCTTTTTTCGGTTCTTGTTTTTTGAAACTTAGAAATGCGTTAGGAAATGAAAAGACAGTTAAGTTAGTTTTTATAATTAAGTGTATGCGTTCATCTTGGTGAATAAAAAATTATGTATACACATTTAAGTATTCAAATATATTCATTAAAAAATAAGTTATTTTATTCATAAGTTATTGATAAAAATTAATTTAAAATTAATGATTTCACTTGATTATTTTGAATCTTGTAGTGTTTAAAATCACTGATTATTTACAATAAATTAAAGTTTAGTAAGCTTAGTAAAAAAAAAAAACACGTTTATTATTTTGTAATAAAATTTAATTATTTTCTTACTATTAAAAATAATTAATTCGAACAAGAAATATAATTTAAATAAAAAAAATCTAATTTAAATGAAAAAAATCCGATTTTTTGGATTAAAAAAAAAATCATTATTTTTTCCAGCCCTACTTTCTAGCGATCAATTCTTTTGCCGCTTTTCTTGAATTGATTATTTCAATGGCATTAGTTGTTGACAGTAGAGATCAGAATCAATCGTTTTGCCTGGCGACAGTAGCTTATAGTGGACGATTTCCTTCCAATCTCACCAGACACACAGCATCATCTTCTTTAGTATCAATCTGAATTTGACGATCGTTTATGTCTTCGTTTCAACTACGATCTTTTTCGAACATTATTGTCGTATGTTATCCATTTTTCATCATTCTTTTCAATTTTCTCAAAAATGGCTCAATTTTGTTTCGTTTCAATAATGAATGAAAATTCGGTTTATTAAATTTTTTTAGCATCAAATCATGTGACATCGAGTTTCTTTGTGTATCTAGTCTTACGCAAATGCTAAAATGGTTTTATGATCAATGTTTAGCTCCTTAGCTATGTCATAGTTGTTTTCATGACGATTTTCTTCAATTTTTTGGAAGATTTCACCTACATTTTTCAATAGATCGACCAGAAGTATATTTTTTATATTAAAATTTTCACCTCGAAATCAGCAAAACCATTTCACTGCTGTTTGTCTAGTTAGAGCATCTTCTCCATGAACACGACAAATTTTTTTCTTTGTACAACTTTTTTCCCTTTTTTATAATAAAAAAATAAAATGTGTCGAAAATATTCGTGATTTTCACTCACATATATATTTTCAAATTTGATTGAAATATGTACCAATATCGTTCAAATCTATTTTAAAAATGTTCTGTGACATGGCACCTTTCCAACAATATGTAATACTAATAGCACCATGTTAAAAGTCCACCAGATCTCCTATCGGTAATTTGTAAAAAGATTTTTTTTGATACTTATTAATATTTATCACTGATATATTTTTGAGAATTACATATTAATTACATAACGACATAAAGATTGTTTCTATTTGAAATAAATTATATAAATGATTTACTCATTGACATCTCATCAGCCATTTTAATGTTATTATAAGTGAATTATTCATAAAAATTTAAAATTTCCGGTTTGTTTTCCGATTATCTATAATGCAGCAGCATGATAATCTATCGTTTTTTAAAGCAAGGAGTAGGGGAGACCGGAGCTAGTTGTTACAATTTTTTATTAGAATTTTTTCAGACTATGTATACAAATGTATATTAATGAATACCTATGCATTCATATATATCAACATATATCTTAAGAGTAATAACACTTTGTTGGAGCAAAATCAAGGGTTATTTTCTCCAATTTATTTAAGAAAAACGAAGCGATATTTTTGAATTCGGTTTTTATACATGTTTACACTAGTTTTGAAGTACAAGAAAAAAATTTTTTTTCATTATTAAAAAACAAAATGGTGGCGCAGTGGCTGATGAAAGTAAACTCTTTCTTTTTGAACGACCTCCATGGGCGTACTCCTACGGATCATAATTTTCAATCTAGAGCAAAAAAAACGGAAAAAATTTTGAAAGAATATGTCAAAATCTAGTGAACTATCTAGGAATTTTAAGAAATATTGATTTTTACAAAAATGGCGTTAATTTGAAGAAAAAAATTTTTTTTTCATGAAAAAATCGGTAGAAAATCGGTCATAAAATCGTTAAATTTTGATGGATCTAAAGAATCTTTCGTAGTTCACTAGAAAATGTTATTAGGAAACTACAGTTAAATTTGGAGTCGATTGGTTAAAAATTCGAGGCACACCCGTCTCAAAAAACATGGTTTTGAGAAAAATGCGTTTAAAGTTTCAAGTACTAAAAAATCATGGAAATTTATTGTTTAATCGGCGATGTCTGGGCCATACAATTGACCTTTCAAATAAAGATCAAAGATCAAAGATTGAAGATTGAAGATCGAAGATTTACAAGATGTTATTACCTCTTAAACTATAATAAATAGTCAATTTTTTTCTAATTTGTGTCAATATTTTTAAACATTGAAAATTGAATTTTTCGTCAGTAAACTGTAACAACTTACGCAATTGCAGGGGAAGTTGTTACCGAGGTGAGACAAATTGTTATATTTACATTATCTCAAATGTATATACATAAAAATAAATAAATAAATTCAAAATATAAAAGATGAACAAACACTTTACATGGAATATTTATTTTAGAATACAAAACTAAAACTTACAAAATTACAAAAATATGTTAATATGGATTTTTTCTTGAATTAGTTATTAAATATCTATCTATCAATCAATTGAAAGAAAGAAGTTGTGTGTGCGTGCGTGCATGCGTGCTTAAATTATTAGTTTATCAGTTCCAAGTTTTCGTGGTAAATTGTTACACTGTCTTGATCAAAGTAACAATTCACTATTTTTTATTCGAGAAAATATAGATAAAAAATCATTATACAGGGTGTCATCTGAATCTATCACCTCCAATAACTCGTTTGGGTGGCCAGGTATCGAAAAAAGTTTCATATAAAAGTTGTATGGTTTCGAGGGGGAACCAAAATGGCGTACCTTTCAACTTTTGGTTTTGACCGGAAGTGGGTTACTTCAACCGGAAGTGGTTTTTTAAAATGGAACCCCCTACATTTTATTGCATATTTTTATATCTTATCTCGAAAGCTTTCCAAAACACTATAATGAAACATTTTTTCATTAAGTACTTTTTGAGTTATAAAGGTTTGAAGTTAACAATTTTTTAACACAAAATGTAAAATATCGTGTAAAATATTATTTAGTTTTCAGTAATCATAACCTTAATACTTTTGTGCGCGGAATAATGAGACCAATTAATTGGTTTAAAGAAAATACATTAATCAAAAACAAGATATTTCACATTTTGTATCAAAAAATTGTTAACTTCAAACCTTTATAACTCAAAAAATACTTAATGAAAAAATGTTTTATTATAGTGTTTTGGAAAGCTCTCGAGATAAGCTATAAAAATGTGCAATAAAATGTAGGGGGTTCCATTTAAAAAAACCACTTCCGGTTGAAGTAACCCACTTCCGGTCAAAACCAAAAGTTGAAAGGTACGCCATTTTGGTTCCCCCTCGAAACCATACAACTTTTATATGAAACTTTTTTCGATACCTGGCCACCCAAACGAGTTATTGGAGGTGATAGATTCAGATGACTCACCCTGTATATACCGATTCAAATAAAACGTTATTATAATTAAATGTACATACAAGAAATATACAAAAGATTGATAACTTAGCTCTAGATTATATATCTAATAAAACAAATAATTTATACAATGAAATATTTACTTTCAACAATGAAAATTATATAAACAGACAAAGCGTCTTCTATAGTTTAATTGTGGCTTCTAAATTAAATGAAATAATGGAATGTCATTAAGGATTTTATGTAATAAAAATATTAATATGATAAAAATGTAATTAATATGATATTAATATGATAAAAATGTAAAATTTTATGTTCTAAAAATGTGCTGCTCTTTTTGACAACTAAAAAACTAACTGTAATAATTTGCTCCTTGTAACAACTACTTTCAATGTCCCCTATTTCTAATACTTACAACAAATAAATATTTTGCATCAGGCAGACGAAAAAATATGAAATTAAATCTGTTTTGACGAGTATTGTTGTTGCGATTTTAATCATAATCTTGAACGTCTAAGCTAGCACAGTCAATGCAGCATAATTGAATGAAATATAAACATACATCTAGTGCTTTTTTGATGCTAATTTTCTGCTTTGTTCGCGATTTTGTTGCTCAAACCGATTCAATAAAAACAATGGCTGTGCTAACTAAATTTTTAGTTAGCACATTGAAAACACATACCACCGAATATCCATCGAAAAAAATAAAAAAAAAGAAAAAACAAAATCGTGTTTCTTTAAAGCTATTTTGTTGCTAATTAGTTGCTCTATTGCCAAGATGATTGCAACATTTTTAATTAAAAAAAAAAACTTTTAATTACGCTGAATTAACACAACACAGTTAATAATAATTTTAATATTTAATATTACATATTCTATCATATTATGTCTGGCTGATTTTGTTGCTTAATTAAATATGATTTTGTTGCTTCATCCCTAATTGTTTAAAACCACCCTCGGCTATATCACGCCAGCACAACACTTTAAATTTGCTAATTTACCGAACATTTCGATGGATTATTTTATTGCTATTATTTTGTGGCTGATTTTGTTGCTTGACATTCCAATCGAACATGATTTTGTTGCTCCACCCTTAATCGTGTTAAAGTGTTGTGCTGGCGCGGAGTAGTCGGGAGTAGTTTTAGACGGTTAAGGCTGGAGCAACAAAATCATATTTAATTGGAATGTTAAGCAACAAAATCAGCCAAACATAATACGATAAAGTATGTATTAAAATTATTATTAACTGTGTTGTGTTAATTCAGTGTAATTAAATTTGTTCTTTTATTATTAAAAATGTTGCAATCATCTTGGCAATAGAGCAACTAATTAGCAATAAAATAGCTTTTAAATTTTAAAAAAGAAATACGTTTTTGTTTTTTCTTCTTTTTTTATATTTTTTTTTATGGTTGTGCTATAATTTAGTTAGTGTTTATTAGTGTTTTTATTAAATTTGGTTTATTAAATTTGGTTTGGTTTATTAAATTTGAGTAACAAAATCGCGAATAAAGCAACAAATTAGTATAAAAAAAACACTAAATGTTTGTTTATGTTTCATTCGATTGTGCTGCATTGACTGTGCTGGTTTAATGGACGTTAATCTTGATAATTTAACATGCTATGCAAAATTTCATTAATCAATAAAGAAAGATTAATTGATTGGAGATAATGAAATCTCTATCTCATAGAATGCGATTATTAAAATTTTATTTCTCACAAATTAAGATATATATATTTAGATTTTAGTTTTATATGAAATTCTGGAAAAAGAGTAATTATATTAAGATTTTCTGTTATTTCATATTCTAATATTCTAATATCAATTAATAATTGGTTAAAAAATTGATTACGACTATATGATTATTATTTTATCATTATTATATTATTTATGATTAAAATTTGCAATTGTGATTATATCATATATGTTTTTCAGGTCTAAGCGCTTGTGAGAGGAAGTCTTTTATATTCTTGAGGAAAGAACTACCAGTACGGCTCGCCAACATAATGAAGGAGATCCATTTACTGCCGGAAAACTTGCTGAAGATGCCTAGTGTGGGTATTGTGAATAACTTGTATATCACATCCTTCGAAGAAATAATACACTTTGAAAAAGTCGATGTCAATGAGACTACTTTAGACAAGTAAGTATATGGATCAAGAATTTTTTTAGATGGATTATCGAACATCGTTTGCAGCAAGAATTACTATATGAAAATCTCGGATTTTTTTACAGATTCTGCCAAGCTCTAGTAAAGATACGGAACAGGCACACCGATGTCGTTCAGACAATGGCGCAAGGCGTTTTGGAACTGAAGGAATCCCACGATGTGGATATTCAGACTGAGAACAGCATTCAGTATTTTCTGGACAGATTTTTCATGTCCCGCATTTCCATTCGTATGTTGATCAATCAACATAGTAAGTTTATCGAATGTTTCACGATTTAACTTTATAAATCGCATATATTATTGCTTCTTTTTGTCATGTTTCAGCACTCCTTTTTGGTGGACAATTAAACGGGCACAGTAGACACGTAGGATGTATAGATCCATCCTGTGACGTGATCGGCGTTATTAAAGACGCTTATGAGAACGCACGGTTTTTATGCGATCAATATTATCTGGCTAGTCCGGAATTGAGAGTCGAACAGCATAATGGCAAGTTTGAACAAAGTTGATTATATTAATATTGTGTATATAATAATAAATGATTTGAGACAAATAATTTTCTATAGAGGTAAACCAAGTTCCACAATTATTGTTACGATTATTTCATATATATGTGTTGTATGAATAAAGAATTATGATCATGTATGATTACTATTACATTTTTATTATTTTATTCAATAAGAATATTAAGAGTTGTAAAAAATAATAGCGATTTAATTGCATGATTATAATTATATTGCACCGTCTGTTTTTTCAGAACTTGAACGTAGTAGTGAGATTAGGATTATTTATGTACCGAGCCATTTGTATCATATGCTATTCGAGCTATTCAAGAATAGCATGAGAGCTGTGATGGAACACCATGGAAGCGACTCGGACAATTATCCGCCGCTCGAGGTTTTGCTAGTGCGCGGTAAAGAAGATATTTGCGTGAAGGTAGGACGAAAAATCGTTTCGTCAGTAGCTCAATTTCTAGAATATGATCAGATTGCAATGAATAATTATCGCCATTTTACCTATCTGCTTTAGATATCCGATAGAGGTGGCGGCATTCCTCGTTCACAAACGGACCATTTATTTAAGTATATGTACAGCACTGCTCCACAGCCGAGCAAATCAGATGCTCATACGGTACCGCTTGCAGGATACGGCTACGGTCTGCCATTGTCTCGATTGTACGCCAGATATCTGCATGGCGACATCGTACTGCTCAGCTGTGAGGGTTACGGAACAGATGCTATTATTTATCTGAAGGTAATATTTAAATTTATCGAAAAAAGTTCCAAGAATACATCTAATAAGAAATATTACATGTCATATATATTATATATTATAAGAAGGATAAAAAATGAATTTTTGCCTAAAAAGATATAAGTAAAAAATAGTGTTTTTTGTAGATTTTGACTTCTTGGATGCGATAAAACTACTAAATGAAAAAACTACTAAATTGAGCAAGAACATTGGTGTATTTATAGAATTTCGGATGTATGGATCTATCACAAAATGCATCCCTGTGAGTTTTTTGGGGGGAAGGAAGCGAGGGAAAGAAATGTTTTGTAACAACAAACGGAATCTTGTCAGAAAACGCATGCAAAATGCTGCAGCACTAGAATGTGTCCGGATGTTCGTACGATTTCCCGTAATGCCATTGTTATTACAAAACATATTTTTTCCCCCGCTTTGCTCCTCTAAAAAAACTTACACGGATGTGATAGCTCCATATATCATACGAATTTCTAAAAATATACTATATTCCTGTTCAATTTTCAAAATGTTCTCTAAAGCTTACAAACTTTTTAATAGTTTTATCGTATCCAAGAGATCAAAATCTACAACACTATTCCTTTTACTTACATGTTTTTGGGCAAAAATCTGTCTTTTTAACATCCTCCTTTGTCTTGATTGTGTTTTATCAGATATTCTAACTGAAAGTTTACATCTTCAGGCATTATCCACCGAGGCAAACGAGTTATTGCCGATATTTAATAAAACCTCGTCAAAGTTCTACCGCACGCCGGTACCCACCGCAGATTGGAGCAGCCAATGTGGTGGTGGAATGGCGACGAGGCAACTTAGTATGAGTCACAATCAAGGCCACAGACTGCCTCACGGGATGGAAATCACTCATTTATAGCAAAACGCGATCGATGCGGATCAGAAAACGATTGGGTGAGTAATTTATAATGTTATAACATACACTTGCCTGTTCTTCTTTTCCTAAGATATTGAATTTATTTCTTTCTTTTTCAGGAAACTTAGAAAAACTTTCTGTCCGCGTATAAAAGATGCTTTATTGGCAAAGTTAGATCTGTATTCGAAGCTAGGACAAATATTAAAGGAATATTCTTTTCAAATATGAAAAACACTTATTTATTAGACGGATAAAACATTACACATGTTGACTAAAGATAATATTGATAATCTCTTTCTTGTGCCATAATTTACATATCAAAAATCATACGGATTTAACACTAGTTTATAGCTTACCAAAAATTATTTTGAACTAGACAAGATGTTTCTTATAGATTTTTGGATGCTGAAAAATAGATAAACGCCGAGGAAAATAATTTCTCACTTTAGTTTAGTTCTAGTAATCACCATATCGTTTATTTCAACATGCTTTAACTACAAACTCGTAATCCAATTGCGCATATATATGTGTATATATATATATATATATATATATATATATATATATATATATATATATATATATACATATAGGGTGCAAGGCATCGCTACTTCACTTCTCGTGTCAGGTAGATGATGTTAAACTAAGTAGAAAAGTCCTCTGCTATTTTGCAATTGACTCAATAGTTAATGAGATATTAATTTTTGAAAATCGCTGAATAAGGGCCCGACCGTCAAATGCAAGCGCTCGGCGATGTACGCCTATCCTGCATCTCTAGGTGTGCGCGGAGTTGTTTACTGCGTCAATGGCTACAGCTCCGCACGTGCCTAGAGACGCGGGGCGGGCGTACATCCCCGAGTGCTTGCATTTGGTAGTGAACCGGGTGGATATGCCCTTATTCAGGGATATTCAAAAATTAATATCTCATTAACTATTGAGTTAACTGCAAAATAGTAGAGGACTTTTCTACTTAGTTTAACGTTCTCTACCTGCACACGAGAAGTGAAGTGAGCGGTGCCTTACAGCCTGTATATATACGCACATATATATAGAGGGTCTGTTAAATGGAGTAGAAGCCAGGGTTGGGAGCATGGAAGAAGTCAAGGAGAACAAAAAAGTTTTACCATTTTGCAGTTTTCGCAATAGTTAATGAGTTATTAATTATTAAAAATCGCCGTATGAGTCTGGCTTAATGCAAGCGCTCGACGAGATGCGGCCGCCTAGCCACCGAGGTTGCTAGACGCGCAGGAAGTTGTTTATTACAAACAGCAATGGCTACACACGAGCGGCGCGTAACGCTGGACTCCCATTCTGAGCTATAATAGTTTCTCGCCTTCTTTTTATCACAAAATAAAATTTTCTAATGGCACAAAAAAAATGTTTTATGTGTATGTATGTGTGTAGGTGTACACATGCATTCAGAACGAGAGTTCAGCGTTACGCGCCGCTCGTGTGTAGTCATTGCCGCTTCTAATAAACAACTCCCTGCGCGCCTAGCAACCTCGATGGCTGCTAGCTGGCAGTAAACAACTCTGCGAGCACCTAGAGACGCTGGGCGGGCGTACATCGCCGAGCGCTTGCATTTGGTGATGAATCGGGCGGATATGCCCTTATTCAGTGATTTTCAAAATTAATCTCGTTAACTATTGAGTCAATTCCAAAGTAGAGGACTTTTCTATTTAGTTTAACATCCTCTATTTGCACACGAAAAGTGAGCGGTGCCTGACACCCTGTATATATATATATATATATATGTTGATAATTCTATGAACAATTTTCATGGGCAGCTAGAGCGGATTAAACTAAGCAGAAAGTCCTCTAATATTTTTAACTTTTCGTAATAGTCAACGAGATATTAGTTTCTAAAGATGCCCAATACGTGCATCTGCCCAGCCTTCTACTGGTACGCCCATTGATAGTGCGAGAATGAGGAGGTGTGGTTAGCGCGCTGCTCGAGTGAAAGAGGGACTCACAATGTACGCGGCGCGGGACGCTTGCCTGGCAGTCCCCGCTCCCCGCGGGTCATGCGTTATCAACGTACACTTGCCAATAGAAGGCTGGGCGGACGCGCATATTGAATAATCTTTAGAAATTAATATCTCGTTGACTATTGGGAAAAGTTAAAAATGCTAGAGGACTTTCCGCCTTAGTTTAGTCCGCTCTAGCTGCCCATGAAAATTGTTCACAGAATTATCAAACATCCTGTATATATATATATATATAATTTAACGTAATCTATTGTGATAAATTACATTGTGTATGTGTATAGCCATGAATTACAAATTATAAGTACACATGACTTCATCATCATAAGTGGAAAATTTGCTATCTTAGCAAAACTGTACTTAATCTTTCATAACATGGTTAAAAAGTAAGATATTAAAATTTAAAAAGATGCATTTTATAAAAGATGAATAATATATAACAATAACAATATATTCATGATTTCTGTTCAAGAATTTCAAGATAACATTAACTTTTTTTACAAGAATTAAAAAATTAAATATAAAAAAGGCCATTTTTTGCACATTAAACTTTAATTATTTTGACATGCTGAAATTTGAAATTTGACTTGCGATGTCTTTTTCAGCATTCAAAGATTGATAAGAAGCACTTTCTTGTCTAGTTCAAAATAATTCAAAAAAATGTTTTGTTAACTGATATAACTGAAGCTTTTGTTTTCCATCAACGTTCCAATCACGTTTTTTTGTGGCACAAGTGTAGAAGATCAGATTGTCTACTACATGTTTTAATGAACAAAATTTTAACAGGGTCTACAATCGATAAAAAGGAAAAAAAAGATTTTTTAACAAATCTTGAAGTAACAAGTTACTATTTGTTTTATAATGAAGTATTGCATCCAAGTAATTGGATTGCGATTATTTGTAATATTAGACTTTGTGTGATGGAATGTATTTGACCATTTCATATTGGTTATACTACAGACAATATCAGCATTTCAATTTAAGATAGCATTTTATTTGTTACATTATAGTTTCGAATGTCGAGTGATATATCCTCGATCATATTCTAAAATCTATTTAAATATAATTTTTCTGTATCTGTAGATCTTCCAATGACATATATAGGATGAAACTATCCAAAAATTCGTCTACACTATTTCTTGAAGTGACCGAGATTCAAGTGATTCGAGACCCAAAAAGGAGGAAAAACTATATAAAACTAGATCCGGAGATGAGTTGTTTCCGAGTTATACCATTTTTATGTTAAAAAAAATATAATTTATTTTTCATAATCGTAATTTATTTCATAATTTTTTAACAGAAATAACTTTATTTCGGACTATTTTGACTTGTTATCTAGGATTCACGTGAAGATAGTTCACTTGGCATCCTTCTTTTTACTTTTTTTAATTATTTTTTTACACATTTTTTAAATTAATTATTTTCCAATGTTTAATTTTTTTTTTCAATTTTTCAATATTTATAAATACGATTAAATTATTTTTAAAATCAAGGATAAATATAAACAGATATTTAAATGGAATTAAATAAGTTCAAAATGACTACCTTCAGCATGGAGGGCGTGGAGATCCGGTATAGATATTTTTTAAATAATTTTTCAGAGAAAAAATTAGTTAAATTTATATTGAATATATTTTAGAAAATGGTCTAGGAAAGGCAAGCGTTCTACTTCCAATTGACTGTATGAGACACGTAACAAATTGCAGACTGTGATGTAACATGAAATTTTGATTTAGCTGCTAAGCAATTACATCTGTTAGAGTATGCGTGCACATGTATAGTAGATAAATTTATAATTTTACGGCTATGTATACGCCAGTTGTTTTGAATGATTTCAGAGAGAACTGACAGAAGAGAAAATATTCTCTATCTCCCGGGAAAAATATTTTATACCGCAAAAATTTAAATGGTCAACTACTTTTTAATTACATTTTTATAGTAAATTAAATTTATACGGATCAAAGTTGTTTCTTTAAATAGAAGAAAATGTTGGTACAGATTTTATGCATTCTGAAGTATCATATCTCTATTTTAATTATATTTTAATAATATTTCATTTCTTTTTATACGAATAACACGTTATGATAAAAAGAAATCAGTGACATAATATTTATTTGTCTTTTTTGTTCCACTGCAGGTTAAATGCAGAGATTAAAAATGTTTTTTAAACTTATGAATATTAATGAAGAATAGATAGTTATTAAAAAAGTATATTTTCAGCGTTTATAATATATAATATATAATATTATATTTTAAATGATGTCCTTTTTATGTAATTTGTAAAGTATTTTAAGATCATTGATTTCCTAATTAATTGACCAAACAATTTAATTGATGCAGATATTTCGGAGTGATAAATTTGTAATTAATTTGTAAGTTTATACTGTATGATAAATGATGTGCTGGGAGAAGAATGTTGTAAGCGCAGTGACAAGTCACTTCTGAATGCTGTGTACATTTTTTACGATGCCGCAGTTTTTTCAAACGTAATTTCGAGGATGTAGATTAAGCTAACATGCCATATCGCGCACGCGTGATAATACATCTTTCTCAGAGAATAACGACAGAACTCTTTTTCCAAACGTGATTCTAGAGATGATTTAAACAAAGAATGTTATGTATATAATGCTACGTTGAATATGATGGATAAGTATGTGAATTTATTAGTTATTGTAAATGATGAATTTATATTCGTGCGTGCGACATGAATAGGATCTTGTAAAGCGTTGTTAATAAACACCTCGTAACAAATGTGAGACGTATATGAATTATTTCGCATCATGAGAAATTAGAAAGAGCTATTCGACCCTTGATAATGATGAGTTTCCGCTTCTTAAATACGACATCTGCAGTACGTCTGATAAAGCCCGCATGTTATCAAGGCAAACGATGAATCTAGGACGTTCTATACACGGTGATGCTGGTGGTTCCTAAATAACTCGTTTTGCATATGCAAATTAAAGAGCCCATATTCCGTTATTCTACGCATACTATGATGCTACAAAAAAAGTGTGTGTATAAGAGTCGAAAGACAAATCGTCAGAGAGCAGAAATACGCGAAATACGACTCAGGAAACTGATACGGGCGGCATTAATCGAACTGTCGTCTCAAAAGCAGGTAAAAGAACAAACTAATATTTTTCGCAAACTTGTCGCAGAAAAAACCTCGCAAATCTTATGGAACATGGATTTCGGTTAATAATGATTTCGTCTTGAAAAAATCTTAAAAGTTTCGTTTTCTCTTAAAAATTATAAAGAATAGATGAAAAAGACCGAATCAATCACATCTATCAAAACTAATTTGAAGAAATATGATAACTTTTATCTTTTATCTTCTACCTTCAAATTGGTGAAAGTTGATTCAATTTGCTTCAAATTTTAATATTTTATAGCTTATGTCAAACTTAAAGGTTCTCATGAGCTAGTACAAAGTTTCAAATGTCGTAATTTTTATTTTAAAACTTTCGGAATATCTTCACTTCTTATACGGAAAAATAATCAAAACAAATCTTTTTCTCAAACATTAGTTATGAATACTATTATTACAGAAAAAATATATGAAAAAAATATCACAAAAAAATCATGTTTCTTCGAAAAAAATTATCAAGATGTGTGCGTGTGTGTGTGTGTGTGTGTGTGTGTGTGTGTATTCTGAAAAAATATATTATTTATTATTTATGCTATTAGTTGTACCGCTTTTTAAATGATTTCATGTTTTACTTGAAAAGCTTTGTTTTATTTCCTAATTCCAAGAAGCATGTTTCAAATGATTTCACGTTTTATTTGAAAAGCTTTATTTTATTTTATTTTCTAATTCCAAGTAGCAAGTTTAGATTTTCAAAAATTGAGAATATTTTATTTTGTGTGAACATATACAGCGCAATATAGCGTCAGTAATGAGGGGCGAGTAAAAGTGGGACAATGCATGTGTCGTGCTGCATGAAACAAAATAGTAAAATTAGAAAATAATATAAATTAAAGCTTTTCAAATAAAACGTGAAATCATTTGAAATTGGCAGAAACTAATAAATACAAAAGCAAATGCAAATAACAAAGCAAATAATAAATTTTTTTTCAAGATATTTTATACCCTGATAATTTTGTTCAGAATATAAAAAAAAGATATTTTTTTCGTGATATTATTTTCAATATATTTTTTCTGTGATATATATATTATACAGTATTCATAATTAATATTTGAAAAAGATTTCTTTTGATTATACTAGTAAAAAAATATTTTTTAACAATTATTTTGAATTAGACAATGTGTTTTTTATAGATTTTTGATTGCTGAAAACGATGCCACAAACTAAATTTCATCAGCCAGGTTTTCAAAATAATTGAAGTTTAATGTGTAAAAAATGATCTTTTTGTGATATTTGAATGTTTTTTATAGAAAAAGTTAACACGCATTATCTCTTGAATTTTGATTAGATGTCATGAATATATTGTTTATCCACCATAAAATGTATTTTTTTTATTTCAATATCTTACTTTTTAATCATGTTATTAAGAATTTAAATATAGAATTTTGCAAATTTTCCGCCTATAATGATAAAGTGTCATATGTATTTATAATTTGTAGCTTGTGGCTATCAATACAAATAATATGATACACAATTTATCATGATAGATTCCGCTGAAGAAAAATAATTTTTCATTTTATTTTCACTGGTTTATTTTGGGGTTGGGAAGTAATGTGTTACTTGTCGTTATCGTTATAGTTACTTTTTTTGGTAAAAGGCTGATAACTTTATTATTATTATTTTGTAACTGTAACAGTAACGCACATTTTTTTTAACAGTAACAATAATGAATTTAATTTTTTTTACTTCTTATTTTTTTACTTCTTATATTTTAAATCTTGTGACATAATTTCTATGTATTTAATCTTCAGTCTTCAACTATAATAATATTTATAATCTATTATTATATTTAAGACTATCTTAACTCATTAAGTTCCAAGAGATTCAAGTTTTAATTAAAATTTTTTAATTGCAATACGTATTTAAGAGTAAAAAGAGTTGTTCTTTCCGAATCTTGTCGGCGATATAATATTTGAAAAAAAAAGATATAAAATTGAAAATGGAAAAAAATACTTATATAACACATAATATTGCAGAAATAGCGTAGTAATATTGCAATATACTAGAAATATAATTATTATATTTCCAGTATATTACAATATTACTGCGATATTTTTGTGATATTATGTGCTATATGAGTAAGTAGCTCCTTACTGACAAATATTTAATTAATAAATAAATTTTGTCTAATATTTTGAGAATAAATTGATATAATTATTTGAGTGATATATAAATATAATCAAAAATTATGGAGTTAAAGAGGTGGAAATTTAAAAGGAAATATAAAATTCTTTACATAGGGATTAAAATAAAAAAAAATTCAGTTCAATATTTTGAAAAAAATCTCAAAACTTTTGTCTTCTCTTAAAAGTTATAAAGAATAGATGGAAAAAATCGAATCAATCACATCTATCAAAACTAATTCGAAGAAATATGATAACTTTTATCTTTCATCTTCTACCTTCAAATTAATGAAAGTTGATAAATTTTACTGGCAAATGAAAATACCTTTATATGTTACCATTTCCCACTGTCAAAAGAAATTGAAGAGAATTGTAACCATGCAAATTGTAGCCTTGAGGTTTTCAAGATATCGAAATAAATAAAAAAATATTTTTTAATACTTTTCCATTTCTATGAAGATAGTAATACAACCTTTCTCTATTATTAAGATTTTGAAAGGTCTCAAAATCTTTATAATAATAAATCTGTATGAAATATATGAAAAAATCTTTTATTTTCTTTTACTTTCTTTCATTCTCTTGAATAATTTTTAATAAATTACGCAAATAATTATCTTCTCAAACAGATAGATGAAATCATTTATTAATTAAATATTTGTCAAAAAAACGAGAAGAGTTATATTTTTTTATCTCGACCTTTATATCTTTCTTTCCAGATATCTCTTCACATCGCCAATTAAATTTTCGGAGAGAGCAACTCTTTATTCTCAAATTCCAATTATGATTTAAAAATTTTAATTGAAAGTAGGATCCAAATTAAAAGATTTAAAACAGAAAAATGTATAGAAGTCTCTTGTAACTTAATGCGCTAAGTAAGTTTTAAGATATCACAAATCATTCAAAGTTGCATTATTATCGCATATATTACTTTAAGAACAATTTTGAGTTTTTAAAATTATGTTAAAATTTTTAAACATAAAATAAAAAATGCCAAAAGATATAAATTTAATGAAAATTTGTTATTTACATTATAAGCATTTTAAAATCTTTCTTTTTAAATTTTTTATAGTACTGCAAATGCTTTTTATAATTCTACAAATTTAAGATAGAAAATTGTATCGCCTTTATTAATATTTTAATTTAAAAATCATTAAAAAGATAACTAATTTTTTTGTTTAATTTGATTATATTACAAATCAAAGGTAGAATGAGCAGTAATTTATATAGTAGCAAACATTTGAACTATTTTGACGCGTATATACACAAGGAGTTTGTGATATGTAAGAATTTTTTAAAAAATAACCAGGATATTTTTCTTACTAAAGCTGATAAGGGCCAGGTGACTGTTATTATGGACAAAATGACTTATACTGATCAGATGCTTAAAATCTTGGACGATGCGAATACATACAGATCTGTAAAAAATAATCCTTTACGAAAAATTACAACGAAATGTGATAATTTGTTAAAGTTGTGGCGCGATAATGATATTATTGACGAAAAAATTTACAGAGCATTGAAATGCACAAACGGAAATTTACCTAGGTGTTACGGATTACCTAAGATACATAAACCCGGACACCCATTGCGTTTGGTGGTTTCTTCTATTGGAAGCCCTCTGTATGATGTAACCAAATTTATACATGGGATTCTTAGCGGGTCGATTAAAAAACCGTATTCACATATGAAAGATGGTCCTTTGCGGTTGCCATAAATGGTAGGACTATTGAACCACATGAAATGTTTGTTTCGCTTGACGTAACAGCACTTTTTACTAATATCCCGAAGGAACTCGTCATGCGGGGGGGTAAGGAATAGATGGAACGAAATTCAGAGGAATACACGTCTAAGCTTAGAACAATTGTTAGAAGCGTTGGATGTGGTGTTGAGTTCAACTAGTTTCGTGTTTGAGGGCAGAATTTACGAACAAATACATGGTAGTCCATGGGCTCGCCTTTGTCCCCCATTTTAGCGGACATTGTAATGGATGACCTCGAAACACAATGTTTAAGCATACTCGATACTTTTAATGTATATACCTTTTACCAATACGTAGACGACATATTTATTCCTACAAATAAGTTGAACTCAGTACTAACCACATTTAATAGTTATCATCCACGATTAAAATTTACACGTGAAATGGAGAATATGTTAAATTTCTTGAATACCTCGGTTATTAGGGATAACGGTAACATTATAACTAATTGGTTTAGAAAACCGACATTCTTTGGACGTTATATTAATTTTTACTCTATCCATCCAATGCAATATAAATTAAACACCATAACGAATTTGGTAGACCAACCCATTCTTCTGTCTGACGAACGGTTACACATGGCGAATTTAAATGTAGTAAAAAACGGTTTTATTAAACAATGGTTATCCACCGGCGTTGTTAAATAAACAGATAACAAAAAGACATAAGTTCATAATAAAAAATAAAATTAGTGGTCGCCATGTGACTGGCAATGACCAATTAGACAATAGGAACTACACGTTAACGGTTCCGTATACCGGTAAACTTAGCAATGATATCAAGCGCATCGTGAAAAATTTCGTAGATGTTAGATTTAGTATCCCGAAAAAGTTAGACACTGTGATTAAGAAGGGTAAAGATAGATTAGATGATCAGCGTAAGACTGAGGTGGTTTATAAAATAGAATGCAAGGACTGTGACCAGGTATATATTAATCAAACAAAAAGACATTTGGAAACACGAATCAAGGAACATAGAAGTAATATTAAGAATCCGTCGGGCAATTTCTCCGTAGTAACAAACAATAGAATTTCATTGCAGCATGAATTCAAGTGGGATAACACTAGAATTTTGCACAAAGAGCGAAACAGAACAGAGGGAAATAGCGGAGATGTTTTTTATTAAAAAACACAATAACAATATTAATTTACAGAAAGACACAGAAAATTTGAATTCGATATATGATAAAATAATAATGTCAGATTAACCTTCATTGTTTGATTATGTTTTTAAATGTTTAAGGAGAAAGACACTTTCATCTCAGTTATCTGTTGAAATTTGTTGTGTTTGGACGTGCTTTTTAACACGGATGAATTAATAACATTATGCAGTAGTAACTTGCGTCGTAGTTATTGATACGTAGCGTCATAATCGACAGCGTGTATTGGTACGTAAAATTAAATTCACTAGTTTCTTTATTATTAACTTAGATAAACTTGAGAAGGACTGGAAAGTGGCCAGTCGAAACGTCGCTGAAAATTGTTTTTTAAAATAAAGTGCCAGAAACGGTCAAACACAATACTTTTTGAGTTATATTATAAATCTTCTTAAAAAAGTAACGGAAAAAATAACGAATCATTATCTAAAATAACGATAATGATAACGAGTTCTTTAAAAAGTAATTTTTCCAACTCTGATTTATTTCTAGTAGAAATCACTTTAGCGTTTATTTAATGCTCTACTGCAAATTTGCACAAATACACACACACA
>JANQDE010000013.1:10610-38172 GCA_037157785.1 Cephalotes varians | reverse complement strand
CCCCCACAATCAATGCAAAGATACATGCGATGATTATTACACATTGGACGATAGCACGATAAGCATTGTATTGTCGTTTTAGTATCTTTATGTCTGGGACACAGATCACAGCGCTTACGAGAAGGTAAATTTTGATCTTCAGATGCTTCTTRCCGCAAAAAAAATTAACACACCTGTCCCACGGGGTCACAGTGACCCCACAAATTTTAACGTCGACTTTGCGCGCTTGCCTACARTAGACTAAGGCAAYTAAAATTATACTCATCGTTTTAATCGACAGTTAGGACCTCCAACTGACAACAGATGGCGTCACATAGACCATTTTTTAATTTTGGGCTGATTTACAGAAATTTAAAGATCGCTGGGGTCAATTTGACCCCAGAGGGACAGCTAAGGGTTAATAAAAAAAATAAAAAAAAACAAAAAAAAACAAAAAAACAAAAAAATAAAAAATAAAAAAAATAAAATAGACAAAAAGAAAAAAAAGAAAAAAAGAAGCTACATAAATACTCTCTACGTCCACGTCGTTAGCTCTGGGTAATTCTAAAGGAGAGTTAAAAAATCAAAATATTTAACCACTTTTTGATGGAAAAATTTAATGATCGTGAAAATTTTTACAATTTGACACTACCATCAAATTCAGCGCCCCTAAAAACCCTTATAATTAATATTTATTTAAAAATTTTATGATCGATAATATCCAAAATTTTTTCTTTACCTTCTCCTGCCGGGAAGCCGATATATCAGCTCGGCCTATGATATGAACTTTGTATATAGTTGATACATGATACAAGACACAAATTTGACCACTTTTAAAGGACGGTTTAATATCTCAAATCCCGGCAGTCTAAAGGTTAAAAGATAGTAGTAGTTTAGAATAGAGATTAAGGACATCAAACTTTAACAGGTAAATGTTTAGAATACGTCGGTCCACTTAAATTTTGATAAAAATACACTCAATCGATGCGTTTTCGCGTAAAAATAAAGGTTTGAGAAGAAAAAAGCGTCGCTCTGCCTCGCGAAGCGAGATATTAATCGTTAAAGTTGACGACTATTCAGGTTCATCAATTTAGGATTCCAAGAGCTACTATCCATCGAATATTACAATCGGTTCGATTCCTTACCACATATTTTTTGTACAGGAATTGAACTCAAATGATTACAGAATGCGAGCACAATTTTGTAGATAAGCACCCAGCAAACGAAAATGGATTGAAATAGACAAAAATGGATTCGTTTCGTTCGTGTCAAATCCAGATTCTGATCTTTTGAATCCATTTCTATCCAATTAAAATTTCCAAATTTTTTAAAATCCATTTTAATCCATATGAAAGGATGAAAACAAAGCGATTCTTATTCTTTTCAATTAAAAAAAAAATATGCAGACTATTAGTTCATTTTAATCTATTACGCGGGATTAAAACAAAATTAAAATGATTTCTACATTTTAAATCCAAAAAAGTTACTCGGGACATACAATTCATTTTAATCCATGACATAGGATTGAAATGATGTAAATGCTATTTTTTCAATCCATATTTTGTTCAAATGAATTAAAATAGATTAAAATTTTCAATTCATTTTAATCCATTTTTGTTTGCACTTGATATACAATTATAACATTAGATATTAAAATAAGATCCAGAATTTTTCTGGAAAAGTTCGGGGATGAAACAACATTCCAATGGGTGTCTGAATAGAATAGAATTGTCATTATTGGTGAATTTTTGATTCCTATATCGACTTTTACCTTTATCGTTGGATCCTTCATGTTTGAATGGGAATACTATGGTAAAATCATTTTGACCTCACTTTTTTTAACATATCGTCTCCGGCAACTTATTTATGGTTCCTTCAGAATCATTTGCCAGAATACCTTAAGAATATTCCATTAAGTATCCGCTAGATGTATTGGTTACCTAGTAAGATGATGCTCCAGTTCATTTTCATTTTTGTGATGTTAGGACTTCATAAGCGTCGTAGGAGAAAATTTTGCTATCTTAGCAAAACATTAAAATCCTTCTTAACATATGGCTAAAAGTAAGAAAAAATTAATTGAAATAAAAAAATCCATTTTATAGAGAATGAACAATACATTCAGACTTCTGATTAGAATTTCAATTAGATAACATTAATCTTCAACTAAATAATCTACATCGTCGAATCTTTGATAAAGCTGCGTTCATTCAGGGATTACATTAGGAATGTTTACAGAATTTTATGATTGATTAGCACACTGTCAAATTGTGAATGGTGAACATTTTGAAAATTTATTATAAACTTGCTTTGAAAAAAATAAATTTTTCTCTGATCTTTCTCCGATCTTGCCTTAGACGGCCAGATCCTCTTACAAACTTGTTTAACCTTTTTAGTCACAGAAGCCACTATAATGGCATCCTTTTTTTTTATCATTTTATCATTTTTTTTATATTCCATGCAAAATCCTGAAATTTTTTGCATTTTCAAGTAGTAAAAGACTTAAACTTTAAAACGATTAGGATATTTTGTAAATCCATAATTGTTTATAATTGTTATAAATAAATATATGCAAAAAAAAACGTATTTTCGTGAATTTAATTTGTTAGCGGTGAAATTTGATTATATATATATATATATATATATATATATATATATATATATATAAAACGCTTGGAATTTATGAGTTGACAATCGAAGATATCAGAATTGCCATTAGATCCGCAAAATTCAACATGGCGATCATAATTATAAAAAAATGATTTCTCATTGTACCAGCACTACCTTGTAAAAATAATATTTTTTTGTTAATTTTCCAAGTTATATAACCGTAATAACCAAAGTTGCTAATAGGTGGCGTATGGCATCCCGCAACAAGGTAGCGGACGAAAATATATAAAGGTAAAGTTGCCACGGCAAGAAATTCGTTTCCTCGCTAGCGTTTACTACAGACACATCTCGTTCAAAATCGCTGTTGCTGTATATTAATGTACAATTGGATATTTTTTATTATATTCTATTTAGTAAATCTGCGGGGGTGATTTTCGGGGGATGCGTTGATCCAACTTCGTGTTTTTACTCCTTACACAAAACCCAACAGCTTCTAGCTCTTTTGAAAGTCATTAGAATCTATGTACAGTTTGGTATTACATAAAGGTAGTTTTCATCCTTTTTAGGGGTGTATATCGATACTATTTAGGGTTGCACTTATTTTCGCCTTAGAATCATACAATCTCTAAATAAATATTCATATGATTCCATTCATGAATACTGTCTAAAATAATGTCGACAGTTTATCCCATTTTCATCCCATTTTAGGGGTTGCTTTTAGTTTTATTGAATTTTTTACATCAGATTCGCATTCAACATCGAAAAATACATAGGAAACATATAATTGAAATTGTGTGCCAAAAAAAAATGAATTGCGTGAAAGGATTAAAATAGTCAGATCCTCCTTTACGAGATATTTCATATTTTATATATTAAAAAATATCATGACAAATTTTAAAATCTCTCAGGAAATTTTTAACCAAAAGAAGCTTTATTATATTGTGTTCTGAAAATGTCTCAACAAAGATTATAAAAATATGCAATAAAAACTAGGGAATTCCATTTAAAAAAACTCAAAGTGACCTGACTTGACTTTGCCAACTGATGCCAACCAAAATTAAACCAATGGTACTCTCCTGCATCTCCCTTTGAACTCTATAACTTTTGTTTGAAACATTTTTCTGCATCTTTTGTACATTTTGAGATCTTTCGGTGAAAGTTAAAATAGGACACCCTGTATATATTTATCATTCTCTTATTCCCTTTAAAACTTTGTAAACACATTTTATAAATTACTGTGCATTATTTATAGACATTATTTGTAAATTTTTTATGACCTATTATGAACCACATATCTTATCCTTGAATAGTTGTATATTCTTTTCCTTTGGGATACGGCAAAAATGCTAGGATTATTACAAGTTGTTTTCTTAAATATAAAAATAAAATATTTCATAAATAAAATATTTTTAATTTTTTTAAATAATAGTAGACAATATAAAGTTTGTATTGGTATAGTTTATAGAATAAAGGTAGCGAATATGGAATATTAATTTTTAAATTAATATTACTCTGATACAAATGCATATTTAGACTTCCAATAAACGCAGAACTCTTGAGCAACATGTTAGTTATAACATCCAATAAATGAAAGTCTTCGAAATTTAAGTCCAACTTCATTATTTACAAAAAAGTAAAAAGTGAGAAACTGAAAGGAGTAAAAAAAAGGGATATAATATGGAATACCTATCAAATTTGAGGAACAGTAATAAATAACACAAAAAATAAAGTGTAAATTTGTTTTTTTTAAATGTAAACTGATCAAAACATGATTAAAAATCATATCTTTATTGTACAATGTAGCACATAAAAAATAAAGTTACATCATGAACATGGATAATTAAATCAAATCTTAATTCATTAAATTATTATGTAAAATAAACATTAATATCAAAAATATTCTTTATTATTTATAAAAAGAACAAAAATATTATATTCTCTACTTTTCATTCCATAATAATTTAATTATTCTATATTACCAACACGTTTTAATATGACACATAAACTCTTCCCATTGAAATAAAAAGTTCACAATTAAACGGTACAGTTTTATTGTAGCCCTTTTTGAAATCTTTTCAAAACACTATAATTTAATTAATTCACTTTGCATCAGCCGTGTTAAAATTATCGAGGTTTATATGGTATCCAACCAACAAGATCGGATTAATTCGATTAATGAAGGTAAAATCGAAGAATGATCCGGCCAACAAGGGACCTGTCACAACTGTCCGGATTTGACCGATTTGATTCTCCTTGAAATATGTTGTTAAACACAAAAATCTAAGAGATACGTATTTTTTTATGCACTAACTTATTTAAGGGAAACACCTCTTTGAAAATAATCGGTATTTCTCTTTCAAACCTAATATCGTCGGAAGTATAAAAGATTGAAAAAATTTTTTAAACAAAAATTGTACGGTTTCCAGAGTACTTTAAAGCTGTGAAGAAAAAATTATTTTCTATTTTTTTATTTAATAAAATATCCTCACTACCCCACAGTTTTCTCAAATTTTTCAAATTTTTTTAACCAAATTAAAGATTACTTTTTCCGAATTCAACTATAATAAAGTTATATCACAACATATAATTTTTTCGAGAATTAATCATAAACGCTTCCGTATATACGCTATCCATGCTTATGTAAGTAATTATTGTCGAAATAATAAGATACGTAAATCGATAAATAACATCGACGCCCTTTAAAATATTCGCATGTTATATAAAATACAACATATTATTATATAAAGTATAACATATTGTACTATAAAAAGATCTTACCAATTGAGATCTGGTTCGCATTTACCATTTAATATTTTATAATAAAAAACTAATTTATTTGTTGGTTGCCTATAAATTAGAATATCGATAATTCTATTTATTATGTTGTTTTAATAGAAAAGATCAGCTTTAAGCTTTCCGGAGAGTATTGGTTTGTAGAGGTTTAAGGGAATCCTAAAGTCGTTTGTTTTACCGACATTCTTTTTAACTTCTTTTCTTCTAATTGCCTTTATAGATTTAAAAATCCTTTTCCACAATTAAAGTATAGATAATAATGTAGCCGCAAAGCTACATTTAAATATGAAAAACGAAAAAAAAATTACAAACTTACAGCTTTGTTATCGGCTTCTGGCATCGACTCGTAATTACATTTGCTTTGTATAAAAATTTTATACTTTGTACGTGTAGCTAGACGGTTAGGGATTACATGAAAAAACAATATTATGCTTTTAGAAATGGGCTAGAAGCTTTAATATAAGAGAAAAAAATTAAAAAGATTTATGTGTGCGAGCGCGTGAAATGTTGATGTATTAATTAATTAATATATAGTGATGTGTTCTTGTAGCGTAAATCGTATATGTATAAGTGTATTTGGTCGATAAAACAGGAACTCCGCGTCGGAGTTCGGTCTTTGATTTAGCATCACCTTAACAATTCGTAGTACACAACATCTTCTTGATCTTACCAAATACACAGCAATACCTTTTAACTGTGAATATTGCGGCTCGAAGTGAATGTTGGCTGGTCTGGATCAACCCATGATTTTCTTTGTTTAGGATTGTCAAAATAGATCCATTTTTCATCCCCAGTAATAATTTGATACAAAAAACTCTTCTTTTTTTTTGTCTAGCAAGCAACGAAATGCAAATGTTCGCAATTTTCCGATAATTGATGTGAAATCCATTTTCTTTCCTTGCGAATTTTTATCCTATATCATATAAATGTTTAAATAAACTGTTATACGATCAACATTTAATGCTTTGGCAAGTTCTGAAGTGGATTGTGCTGGATTTTCATCCAATAATGCTTGCAAATCTGCATTTTTAATTTTTTTTGGTTGCCCCGAACAATCTTTGTCGTTAACATTGAAATCACCATTTTTGAATTGTCTGAACCAATATTCACATGTCTTAATTGATGGGGCAACATCACCATAAGTTTCTATTAAAAAACAAAAGCAATGCATGTCGAAAATGCTATTTAAGAAGCTCCATTTTTAAGATGATATAAACACGATGTTTACTGCGCCTTTTGTATCTAGTAAATGACTAAATATCATAGAGTAATATTAAAACATTAACAAAATACAATAACCGTGATTGAAATGTCTTCAACAACACTGAAACATTTAACAGAGAGAAATATATTTCTAAACTGATTTGATTTCTCAAAGGATTAAAGAAGGATTAATTTCTCTTTTATTTTTATCTCTTTTCCATGAATGATTGATCATTGACCATTCGCGCTTTTAAGATAATTGTACAAAGACAATCGGGGAACAAAGAGTAAATCATACACGAAATCTTGCAATCGGTGCATCATTTATACCAAACAAAATAATGCGGCAATTTTGCGATATCCGAATAAAAAAGAATATTATCTAGATTTATAATTAGGTGAGACTGTTTTATCGGGCTTTAATTACCTACAGATTAGCTTTCGTTAAAAACCCGCGATTAAAAATGTCGACACGCAATAACTAATCAATGAAGAAGAATTTACGATAAGACAATAAAGAACCAATAACACATATCCGATAAGAATACAAATACTCATGATAACTGCGTAAAAAATTAAGATATGAAGTACAACTGACAATTAAAACGGAAACAATAAAATAAAAATTATTTTAAATAAATAATAAAAAAAATAAATAGAAATTTAAATGTAGTTCTTTTCGCATCGATCATTTATTTATCGAAAGAAAGCATACCATTCGTAGAAGAATGCAGAATAAAACTGTTTGTCAGGAAATAAAATTACGTTATTCTAGATATCCACACAAATAAAAATTGATTTAATTATTCGATATATCAATTTGATTATTCGATTATATTTGATTATTCGATATATTTGATCATTCGATATATCAATTTTATTGAACTAACTTGATTCTATTTCATATTACAGGTATTATATTGCATACAAATCGAATTAATTAACATTAAAAGAAATTTTCACTTTTCCTTAAATCTATATAATTTGTTTTTCTTATTTGTTTTCTTGCAAGAGCGCAATAATATCGCGCTATTCTTTTAAAATTAACGTTATTCTCTTTGGAATTAAATATTTCGCAATATATTAGCAATATATTTTGAATATGAATAAGTTAACTTTTTTCTATTAACTCCAACAAGACATGATATAAATATGTATAATATATATTTTTATCATGTATTTGTAATATATTTTTTATTTATTATAAATTTTGTTGTAATATATATAAACATTCAAAAATTCTAGCTCTAGATTATAAGTATTTGTGGATATATGTGTACATCCAATTTAAATGGATGTACACATAATAAAGCTGCTAGAAGACTAATTGTGACACGCTGATATCCATCTCGATACGTATTGAGTACCATGCAGGTTCACTGTGATAACGCGAATCTTTTCAAGCTAACATATATATTATCTGATACACAGTGGCTACGGGCCACTTAATACTACTGCTTTGAAGCTTTCTTTGATTGGTCAATTAGTAAAATTCTTTTTTCTGATTGGTCAATCAAATACTTCGAAGCATTTGTAGCATCAAATGAACTGTATCTGGTAAAACCCAACATAATCTTCGCTTGATTGATCGGTGTGATTTTTTTCTTAAAATGTCCTGGATATGTATCGGTTATTGGTGTCGTGTGCATTCAGTGTTTAAATACAAACGAAACAGTAGCTACAACCACAATCATAAGTGTTCCTGTCTTGCAAGGGTAAGTTTTCTGAGAGAGATGATTTTTTAGTTGAATCAGTTTTAAGAACATCGATGACAGTGATTATTGACTATCACATTTTCTACAAAATTATTTATAAAAAATTATGTATTGTCTAACAGAAAAAAATGTTCACGATATTCGTGTCAATTGATGATCAACAAAACTTGATTTTATTCGCATTAAAATTATGTAAAATGTTCGGTTTTGTACAGACCCATTATGTGGAAGATAATAGTGTTATGCTCGATCGTGGGCTTGGTAACTGCCCAGAAGGCTCTCTACAACAACTACAAGGTCTTCAGAATTATCCCAACCACAAATGTACAACTTGAAATTCTACAGGAATTGGAAAACGTTTATGATGGAGTGAGTAAATTCCTTTTTTAAGTTAGATACGTTTTGCAAATATGAGTACAAATAAAAAATGTCTGTATAGATTCTACTTTTAATTAAGGTACATTAATATCGCAGGCAACGCTTGCTTCATTATTTAAAATTCATGCAAAACTAATTTTACAAGACTTACAAAAAACATGATCAAATTTTAAAATCAATTTCAAAAATTTTACAATTCTAAAAACTCTACGAAGTTGTAAAGTTATTTTATTTAGCAAATGGTTTGCAAAATCAAGAATAAAAAATAATCGAAAAAAATAAAAATAAAAAATAAATTAAGTACAAAAAATAAAAACAAAAAAATCAAAATAAAAAATATAAAAAATAAGCGAATAATACTTTAATAATACCAATAAGAGAAAAGAGTCTTTATTCGATCGAAACAGATCTTGGTGTCTAAGATTTTCATAAATTTTAGATACATTTTTCTAAACTGTGTTCTGATGTCAGACTTAAAACGTGTTCAACAATAGTGTAAATGTAATTCTAAGCGACTGTAATGTATCGTAAGGCATAATTATAAATTACTATTATTGATTGTCAAGTATATTATGAAAGACGGTTGAACTTTATTTTTCACGACTATTCATAGTCAGTTCTTATGTTTAAGATTATCTTAAGTATAATCTTAAGATGTCATAAGTCATCACAGAGCTGTATGTGCATCTTAAGACATTACTTAAGAGACGGTCTTAAAGAACTACTTATAAATATTAGCCTACGACAGCGTAAGATGTAAGAGCTAACCATTCAGAATGCTGTTACGTATCCATGCCACTATCATATTTTTTGTCGAAATGAGTGAAGATTACTCTCAAAACATCCCAAGTTTTTCATTGTATTATATTTTGTATTATAATATATTATGAAATACAAAGAGAGTGTTCTACTGACACTGTTCCTATCAAAAAGCAAAACTGTATTCTGATTGTTATAATCAAGTTACGACATATTTTTACTCTATTTATAGATTAAATTGTTGTACAATATTCATTACTATTACTACTTTCATCCTACATCTAAGTACATTTATGCTTGTAAAACGGCCTTATAAAGTTAGATTAATAATATCACAAATTAAATTGATTGTCAATTTAACAAAATAATAACTAGTTAATTAGCTAAAAGTTAAGTGATAAAATTGAAAGTTAAAGATTAAAGTTAAAGTTAAAAAGTTAATAACTTTTAACTTAACTTAGTCAATAATAATAATTGATGAAAAATTGAAAATTGGATCAATACAAATTCATAAACAAGAAAGTTTATTTTCGATCATTTTTTATCATAGCGAATTTGTGTTTAATAATATTATGTGAATTTTTTACAAATTTCCAACTCATGCAAATTGCGCGCTGATTGTTTATCTTAAAACACATTTCTAAGCTAAAACTGGAGTATGTAATATCACAAATAATAACACAAATTAAATTGCCTAAGCAATTTTAATAATATTGATGCTAATAAGCATCTTTAAATCAGAATATGAATCTGAAACTTTTCTGCTTGCCTTTCCAGGACAAGCATCTTACCAATTCGATCAGTGAGGCATTTGAAACTTAGTAAATTTCAAATAAGTTAACTTTTAACTTCAACTAGTTATTATATAATACATATTACCTTTATTAACTTTTTAAAATTAAAATTTTTTTATCTTTGAACGTCAGTACTTTTTTTTTCTATAAAATTTTAAACATTAGACAATTAGAAAAAGTTCAATGATTGTAATAAATGTGATGTCTTGTTAGTGCAAAGTAACTTGCATTTTCCTTGAGTTTCAAAAAGAGAGAAAAAAAGAAAGTTCATTTAAAAGAATTATAAATTAAAATTTTATTTAAATAATACACAGATATTCTTTTATGATAATTATTAATATTTACCTAATAATTATTATCTTTATCTAGATTTTTGTGTAATTCTTATTATGTAATTCTTTAATTATTAATCAAACTTAATTATTATTAGTTTTTTATAATTAAAGAAAAAATATATTTTTACAAAAAAAATATACTAAAAAATAATATATGTTTCTTTGATAATTATATATATATATATATATAGAGGGCGATTCGTATAAAATGACCGATTTAATTATTAGCGAAGTTTGAAGACATACGGAAAAATGATTTATACCAACATGTTCAGTACAAAGAGGGACATCACATAGTGGAAATAATTATTTTATGAACGGACGCGTTGAGGACATTTCAAAGTAAAATTCATTTTTTAAAATAGAGTGTCATATTTTTTATTACATTATATAACAGTCTTTTTTAAGACAAATTCGTTGATATGTTACATAAGGACATTCAAGATCAATATAAGTCACAACTTCATAGTAAAGTAAAATTCAAATGTATGCCTTTCCAAGCAGAACGTATTAGTTGACCAACGGTTAGTTTTAAATCGGAAGCATCGGCAGTTGGGAAAACAATGTTGGATCGACATTATTAGAATGCTACGATCCGATGAATCATTAGACAGGCTATTTATTATATATTTTATAAAAATTAAAAGGCTGTGTTTCCTTGTATATTTTAAACTATTTTAAAATAACCAGCAGTATTTTTAACTATTTAAGTGTATACATTATTAATCGATTAACGACATAATACCAACCATTTGTTGAACGATATTTAGCCGAAGTTGGACCAACCAATAATTTTTCTCAAAATAATATTAAATAAGATCTTATTATCGTAATAAGAATATAATGTCAAAGAAAAAATCATTTAAGAAACTTCACTAATACGTTATTTTTCAATTTATTGTAGTAATTATTTTTTATTTCAAAGTGAATTAAAATGAACAATGGAAAGCCTTTAAGCTGCTCTAAGCCTCTGTGATTGATGATGTCCAGTCGAGACATGATCAATCGGTATACTCCCAAATTAATATTAGCTAAAAATTATACATGTATTRTAAAGTTCTACGCACAATGGAMAAAATATTAGGAATGTGAATAAATATTAAATATTTATACCTTGTCTATAATTACAAACTCATTTAGAATCACAGGAACTAATAATTGACACTTCTGATTTACTGTCGCGACAACTGCTTCTACGATTCTAAATAAGTTTGTAATCATATTAAGGACGAATATAATATTTAACATTTATTTCTGTTCCTAACATTTCCTCCATTGTACGCAAGGCCTTGCAATCAATGTTAGTTCATTATTACTTGGCAACATTGGATCAGAATTTAGACAGTCAACATATGCCCAATATTGAATGTTTTTATGCGATTGGATCATTTTTCAGTTGTTGGTATAATGTTGGCTAAATGTAAAATCCAACATTTCATCAACCATTGGTCATCGGTGAAACCAGCGTGACGCCGCCAATATCGGTCCATTGTCATTTCAAAACGTCAAGCCGATATAAGACCATTGGGTAATTGATATAGATCCAATATAAGACCAATGTTTTTGTGCTACTCGGGTTGTATTTCCATTCTTTACGATAAATGTTCAATATTTTGATCTTGGACTTGACGACACAGATGAATTCGGTGTGTTAAATGATCTTCTTAGTTTCTCTGATAAAATATTTTTAAACGTTGTAGTAATTCAAGCAATTATATTATCACAAGTTGTTGGAGGTTCAGAATACACAATGTCTTTGACATATCCCCACAAAAAGTAATCCAAGGGCATAAGGTCGAGTGATCGAGCCATGCTACAGGTCCTTTACGTCCGATATTTTTCATTTAATAAATTTTGTACTGCCCTGGTAGAATGAGGGTGCTCCGTTTTGTTGAAACCACATTTGTCGTCGAATATGTAATTCCACTTTTTCTAAATATTGGCAAATGGTTGGAAATTGTGGTAAATTGCACCATTTAGTGTTTCTTCGAAAATATAAGGTCCAATTATACGATTATTCAAAATACCGCACCTAACGTTTACACTCCAAATTTATTGATTATCAATTTGTCTCATCCAATGTGGATTCTCTGTTAACCAATAATGCAATTGTTAACCAATAATATGATTTATACTACTAATACTCTTAAATGTGGCTTCGGAAAAACAAACAGTGGAAAAATTATGGATTTTGTTCTATCATAGGACAAGCATAGGCACAAAAATTTATTCTGTTTTGAAAATCTGTTCCGTGAAATTTTTGATTAAGATTTATGTGATACGTATGGTAATGTCTAGAACATAAAATTCTTTGTATAAAAAAAAATGGCAATTGTGTTTATTTCGAAATTCCACAGATGCTTAAGCATATAATTATATGCGGATTCAAATTAATTGTTGTCAAAACGGCATCTACATTAGCTTCATTATCTTTCTCATAATGTGGTCGTTAACGGTTTCTTCTTGCGTGTAATTGTATACCAAATTGTCTTGCTCGTGATTTAATCTGTATTGAATGGGCACTATGTCTATATCTATCTGGATCGTTCATTTAATACTCTTACCGTTCAGCTGCACATCTTCCATATTCACCAAAAGTTGTCAAAATATCGATGACTTGTGAATTACTGTAGTTAGTCATAATGTTCAGTGCTACGACTAATTTCATACTAACATTATTATATCAAACATTGACATCGAATTCTGTGTTGTCAAATCCAAGATCAAACATTGAATATATATTGTAAGGAACAGAAATACAAGGCATATATTTGAATTTTACTTTATTATGAATTTATGACTTAAATTGATCTTGAATGTTTTTATGTAACATATCAATGAATTTGTTTTAAAAAGGGCTGTCAATGTAATAAAAAATATGGCATTATATTATTAAAAAAATGAAGTTCACCTTGAAATGTCCCCAACACCGTCCGTTCATAAAATAATTATTTCCACTATGTGATGTCTGTCTTTGTACTGAACATGTTGGTATAAACCATTTTTCCATGTTTTCAAATTTTGCTAATAATTAAATCGATCGTTTTATACGAATCACCCTATATAAACTTATATATAATTATCAAAGGTATCTTATATATAAACTTATTTCGCAAACAAAATATTAAATTTAATAGATAATAGATATTGTTCCATATTGTAATTTTTCGTTTTAGAGCAATGTAAAAAAATTTTTAATTTTTAATTTATAATACTATAAATAATACTCTTTAAAATTATATTTTAATTTAATTTAATAAGTTAATTTAATCTTAACGCAACTTTTAACTAAGTTAGTTTTTTGTGCAACTTTTGATGTAAATTAATGTAAATTAATTTTATATAGGCCATTATTAATTTAATTTTAATTTAATTTAGTTATCAAAAAAGACTAACTTGTTCTGCAATTTAGTAATCATGCCTAATAAGTATCTTAAAAATCTGCAAAGAATTTATTGTAAAAAAATATCACTAAAGTTTGAACCTGGAACCTTCCTGCTTATCCAGGATGGGCGTCCTAATTCGATTGTTAAGGAATTTGATAATATTTGTATATTGCAAAGATCAATAAATAATGATAAGGAAACATCATTATATGTATAAGTTACCGACTGCAATTATGATCAACTAAACATTCCACAGATGACAGTTGCTTGGGTTGACCGTACTGAATGCCCGAACGTGATGTACAATCAAGTTCTAAAGTATGAATTAAATGGCATATATCATATTTATAGAAACTATGCATGCTTAATTAATATATTTAACTCTTATACATTGAATTCTTTTCTTAAACGCGCGTTTTATTTTTGCGCGTTTTTATTTTTATGCAGCTTTCCTTACGCATTCTTTTAAAATTAAAAACAAAATTCTTTTTGTGCGATTTCTTGTACGGAACGTATCTATCGCGTTTTTTATAGATGAAAAATTACATTAACATACTTTGAAAATATGATAGATTGTGGACATATTGCGCACGTTGATATAATTTTTCATGCGTCTGCTCTTACGTAATATGACTTCAATATGTCTATTGAGTCTTACATTTCGAAAAAATAAGTCCGAAAATGTGATAGAATATGGTTCCAGACGAAGATCCACTTAAAAAAAAAATCTAACGCGCCAAAAGTGGAATCTCAAGAGTGGTGTCTATGTTATTTATAACTTTTATTGTTTTTATATGTAAAAATTCAGAACAATACTTCTTATAGAAAAGTACAATAACGCGATTGTTCTACAAGAATTATATTTATAAAGTGTTATTTATAAAATAGTATTTTTTTGTACTCTACAGTATTTACAGTATTCTATAAGAACAGCGTTTTCTATCTAATTTGTTTTTATTCAATAGATATGTTCCGCATAATAAAAAATCGCGTAAAAAGAATTTCGTTTTTCATTTGAAAAGAAGATTTCGAGCAGCACAAATTAGTTGAGTAACGATTAACCAACGGTTGATCAACGTTGGACAACGGTTGGCCAACCAATTTGTGCTGCTCGGGATGTGTAAGGACAGTTGTATACTGTGTATATACGATAATAAGTGAAAATAGACAGACAAGTAAATAACATAAATAAGGAAAAAAATTTGATCTTGGTGCTTAATAATATTTTTATGTAAATTTTATATAGGGAGAGGGAGTGATAGCGATCACTTCAGAAAATTTATTAATATTTTCATTTGAAATTGATTTTTTTCTTAAATTAGTTACAGAGACATACACTACAGGATTATTATGTTAAACCAAAGACCGAACTCTGATGCGGATCTTGTTTTATCGACTAAATGCACTTATACATATACGAATTACGCGACAAGAACACATACTATATACTAAACATCAATATTTCACGCGCTCGCATACATAAATCTTTTTAATCTCTTTTCTCTTATACTAAAGCTTCTAGTTTCCATTTCTAAAAGCATAGTATTGTTCTTTCATGTAATCCCTAGGTGCCTAGCTACTTTTTGTACACGTACAAAGTATAAAACTTTTATATAAAGCAAATGTAGTTAGAGGTGTTCGCCTCTTTTACGTTTCGTTGTTCAAATTTTCGCTTCTTAGAAGCTTCGTTTACGCTTCTGTCACTCTTCTTACATGTTCGACTTACGTTCCAATTTTTACTTTCATCAGGGTTGTGGAAAAGGATTTTTAAATCTATAAAGGCAATTAGAAGAAAAACGATTAAAAAGAATATCTCTTAAAGGGATCCTAAAGTCGTCTGTTTTACTGTTTTAAATGCGATTATTTTTCACATGCATTAATCTTTTTATTGATTGCATAAAGTTATAAATCCTCTTTCAAATTAAAGTATAGACAATAATATACAACGCAGTATGCAACTTTATACGGAAAACGAAAAAAAAAAATTATAGTTTTATTATCAACTTTTGGCGTTCATTCGTAACAATATTGCTTTATATAAAAGTGTGTGCTATAAGCATAAAACAAGCTTGGTGTGTTGCAGTGATTACTTCAAGGAACAATACAATATGCTTTTAGAAATCAGTTAAGAACTTTAATATAAAAGATCAGTGCAAAGGAAAAATTTGTGCGAATGTGTGTGCGATATAGGTATAGTAGAGCAATACAAAGCGTGTTGTCCTTCTCACTTTCATTATCGACAGTCGTGTTATCCTTGTCATTTTATTTTTAGTTCTGAATTAGATATGTCTGTATTATCGACATTGTTCAAATTATGTATTGTTTGAACAATAAAAAACATTTAAGTATTTTTTTGCTAATACACTTTTGTAAGAACATAAATTACAGACTAATTCATAGCATTTTTAAATTATATTGTTCATAGCTTTCTTAAATTATATTGTTCATAGCATTATTAAATTATATTTTAAATTATATACACTCTGCGCATCCTCAAGTGTTGCGTTCCGTGCTTCATGATTTTCATGAAGCCCTCGATCGTCCGCGTAGTAAAAAATGTTTCAGAAAATAAAAAAATGTAGATAATCATATTCGATTTTTTTTTATATGAAAAAGAATTAGATTACATTAGTAATCATAAAATACGTGCATTTAAGTGTGCTAAAAACCTTATTATAATATCATTACTTCTTATGTGAATTATCATTGAAAATTTTCATCGAACATATGTTTTTTGTAGTTATTTATATATACCTAATAATATATTATTTTAGATAAATTTTATGTCAAATAAAACATTAGATAAAAAGAAATATATATATTATTCTTTAAGATTCTTGGTCTAATTAAGGTGATCGTTCCGATCTGTTGAGCGTTATGACATCGTTCTCCCCTACATTTTTTTAGTTCTACAAACTACGTGCTGATATGATTGTCGGAACTTGAAACATAATTCTAAACTGAAATTAAAATAATAATATTATAAATTAATCGAATCAAACAAGACTTAGCCTATACGGTCAGAACTGGATCTTGAGTGCCCTATCATATTATATCAAAAATTAATTTGTGACTTTATTAGTTCAGTTAGAATGGCGTTGCAAGTCCAACGAAAAGTGTAGTTAAAAAAATAACTGAAAAATTTGTATCAATGTATACAATAATATGATAGGGCACTCAAGATCCAGCTCTGACCGTATAGGCTAAGGCTCTTTGATTCGATTTATTCGTTGACGGTCAAAAAATCTATATAATGATATTGATTATAAATTAAATTGATTATCAATTTAATAATGTAATATGATGCTAATCTTAAAAGCCTACAAAAAATGTGAAAAATATCTTTAATACTATAACTTCAAAACGGAATTTAACTTCAAAACTGAACTTAAATTAAATTTCAACTGTAATAAGTCAGATTAAATTTCTTTACAGTTCTCCTTTTGGGATTCACCGAGTATCGTGAACAAACAAGTGGACCTGATGGTCGCTCCGCATAAGTTGCCTGAATTTTATGAGAAGATAGCCCAGATCGGTATACCCCATCAGATCCACATCAATGACGTCCAGGCGTTGATTGAGGAAACAACCCCTCACATTCGATCAAAATCATTCGATTTCACCAGTTATCACACTCTCGAGGAAATCTATAAGAACTTGGATGACCTAGCCACGCAGTATCCCGACAAGGTGCAGATCATCGTAGGCGGCAAATCATATGAAGGCCGTCAGATCAAAGGTGCTAAGGTTTCCTTTAAAAATAACAATCCCGGAATCTTTATCGAGGGTGGCATTCATGCTAGAGAATGGATCTCGCCGGCAACCGTCATGTATATCTTGCATCAATTACTGATCAGCAATAACTCGGACGTCAGAGCTCTAGCTGAGAGCCACGATTGGTATATCTTCCCCTCGTTCAATCCCGATGGATACGTGTACACGCATACTACAGTCCGTAAAACTCCGTTTACGTTACACAGAATGTAATTCATTAATTTATCAATTTTATTTACATATATTTTTTTGACCATTTCCAGGATAGACTGTGGAGAAAGACGCGTAAGCCATACAGTACCTTCTGCAGTGGTAGCGATCCCAATAGAAATTGGGACTATAAATGGAACAGTAAGTATCCAGATTTTTAATGAACAGTAAAAGCTCTTCTCTCTCTCTCCTCCCTTTCTCTCTCTCTCCTTCTCTCTCTGTTTCTCTCTTTCTTTTTCTAAGCAATTAAGGAACAGAAATATTAAGAGTGGAAAACAAACTCAACAAGCTGAGGATATTCCGCAATTCAATTCTATAAAATGAGGAGTATGTAAAAGAATATGTTTTATGAAGGAGTAAAACTGTATAATGCTTTATCAGTTGAGAAAAAACTGAGAAAGAATCAAGATATTTAAACAAGTATTAAAAAATATTAAATAATGTAACATACATTTATATTATTGTAAATAGCTAAGAAAGCTAAATAAAGTTCATTTATTTATTCATTCATTCTTTGTCTACAGTCAAGAATAAAATGTTATCAAACGTCCAGATTATTCCAAAGATCTCAAAGAACTCTTGAAATTAAAATCTTTTTAACGTTATTATAATTTGATATTTTCAGCTGGAGGTGCTAGCAGCAATCCATGTTCTGAAACTTATGCCGGAAGTGCACCCTTTTCCGACATAGAGACAAAATCCGCATCCGAATACATCAAATCCATTTCCGATAAGTTTTACGCGTATATATCATTTCACAGCTATTCGCAATTATTGATGTTCCCGTATGGTCACACGAAGGCTCACCTTGAAAACTACGACGAATTGGTAAAAACTTTGATATTCTAAAACAATCTGATAACACAAAATCTTTCACGAAAAAAATATTTTATAAATTAATAAAACATTTTTTCTTCATAATTATTATCTTCATATCATCACTCTATCATTTATTATTAATTGTCACTTTGACTCTTTGAATTACAAAATTTTTGAATATTATTAACCTTTTTAAATATTATTTTTAAAAATAGTAAAAAACGCGATAAGTTTACACGTTGTTTGGAGGAAATACTGTTGTTTTAATCCAAGTGATAGTAGCTTTAATAATAATAATACAATTAAGAAATAATTATCTTGTCATTAACATCTGTAACAACATAATTATGTTTTTAGTACGCCATCGGTACGAAAGCGATTACGGCTCTCAAACAGAGATACGGAACTTCATATGTAACCGGAAATGTCGCTGAAACGATCTGTAAGTGTACAAAAATTTTAATTTATTTTACTTTTCTATTTTTTTGTTATCTATTGTACTTGAAAATTTTGCATTTATCTGAAATGATTTGCTGGAGTTATATTTTTGTTTCCGTTATTTTAACTGGCTTTTATAATTTATAACGATTTAAACTGGTTTTATATAATTAATTATATCTTAATTAATTTAATGTAATTATCATATTCCGAGAATTAAAGTAATCATATATATAAAAAATGTAATCTTTTCAAATTAATATTTTCATCCAATCTCTTTCTTAGATGTAGCTACCGGAAGTTCTGTGGATTATATTAAAGGCACTTATGGTAAACCTATCGCTTATACCTACGAATTACGTGATAAAGGTAGATACGGCTTCTTGTTGCCTCCTCAGCAGATTATCCCGACTGGAGAAGAGACTGTGGACTCTCTCGTAGCAATGTTTAAAGAGGCAAAGGCTCGTGGACATCCCAAAAATGCTTGAAGCTGACTTAATTTATTGTAAATACTTTAATATATCTCGCTGTATGATACATTTTTATGTGACAAACTAATCTCGTTTTTTAATCAATCTGCTTTGTAATTTAATGACGACAATAAACTTTGGTATTTATCATTCACGTTATCACTCAATGCAATCCCGAGTAGCACAAAAAAATTGGTCTTATATTGAGTCTATGTCGATTACCCAATAGTTTTATATCGGCCTGACGTTTTGAAATGACAATGGACCAATATTGGCGGCGTCACGTTGGTTTACCGTTGGCCAATGGTTGGTGAAATGTTGGATTTTACATTTAACCAACAGTATACCAACAACTGAAAAATGATCCAATCGCATAAAAACATTGATTTAATATCGAGCATATGTTGACTGTCTAAATTCTAAATATTGGCCCAATGTTGCCAAATGATAATGAACTAACATTGATTGCAAAACCTTGCGCATAATAGAAGAAATATTAGAAACAAAAATAAATATTAAATATTATATTAGTCCATATGATTACAAACTTACTTAGAATCGTAGAAGCGGTTGTCGCGACAGTAAAACAGAAGTGTCAATTATTAGTTCCTATGACTCTTAATGAGTTTGTAATTATAGACGAGGTATAAATATTTAATATTTACTTACGTTCCTAATATTTTTTCCATTGTACGTAGAACTTTATAATACATGTATAATTTTTAGCTAATATTAATTTTGGAATATCCCGATTGACTATATCTCTCGCTTGGATACCATCAATCACAGCGGCCGGTGCCTAGAAGCTTTCATTTCCATTGTTCATTTTAATTCACTTTGAAATAAAAAATAATACTACGATAAATTGAAAAATAACTTATCAAGGAAATTTCTTAAATAATTTTTCCTTTGATATTGTAGCCTTATACGATAATAAGATTTTATTTAATATTATTTTGAGAAATATTATGGTTAGTCCAACTTCGGCTAAACATCGTTCTATAAATGGTTGATATTATGTCGTTAAGTAATTAATAATGTATACACTTAAGTAGTTAAAAATACTGCTGGTTATTTCAAAATAGTTTAAAATATACAAGGAAGCACAGCAATTTCTTTAATTCTTATAACATTAAGAAATAAATAGCCTGTCTAACGATTCGTAGCACGATCGGATCGTAGCATTTTAATAATGTCGATCCAACATTGTTTTCCCAATTGTCGATGCTTCCGATTTAAAACCAACCGTTGGTCAACTAATATGTGTTGCTCGGGATACAATCTTTTCCAGTGGAAAATTAACGATTTAGTGAATCCATTCCTATTATTAGATATGTGCAAAAGTTTTCAAAAGTTTTTTTTTAACACTCTATAATTATTTAAATTTTAAATAAATTCTCATTTTTTTTGCGTTTTTGAAGAGGCATCGAAATTTGTGAGACGTCATTTATTAATTTAACATAACTTATCGTAAAACAATAGTGAGCACGATGAACGATGAAAAGTTATATATTTGATACTGTATGAAGTACGAGTTTCAAAAACTAAGTCATGCAAATCAATTTGTTTTGGCGAAGGCATAGTGTCCTACAATATTTGCAAATATTGATTTCGATTTCGGTTTAAAGCCAATGATTTTGATGACTGATCATGCTCTGAAACATCGCGAATTGAAGGCTAATGAGTTGCACGAATTATTGAATAAAAATCCGTTATAGACAAAAGAAAAATTTGCGGAGCAGTTGAGATGATCGAGCAAAAATATAAAAGTTCGGAAAATAGACCGAAATCATGAACTCTCCAAAAGCCAGTATTGCCAGTTGTCTCAACACATGCATTTCGTTGCTTACCAGATAATGTAAAAAAAATTTTTTGTGAAAAATTGTTATCAGTAACAAAAAATAGATTATATAGGGTATTTGATAATTCTGTGAACAATTTTCATGGGCAGTTAGAGCGAACTAAACTAAGACGGAAAATCCTCTAGCATTTTTAATTTTTTGCAATAATCAACGAGATATTAATTTCTAAAGATTACCTAATACGCGCGTCCGCCCAGCCTTCCACTTACAAGTGTATGCTCATTGATAACTCAATGGCTGCGTTCAGGCAGACGCTATTAGCACTGAAAATCTACAGTGCACGTAACGTATATTATAGATTTTCAGCGCTAATAGTGTCTGCTCGAACGCAAATGTGATCCGCGGGAAGCGGGGACTCGAGCGGAGCGTCACGTTTCGCCATGACCCGCGGATCGAGTTATCAATGGGCGTACATTTGCCAGTAGAAGACTGGACGGACGAGCGTATTGGGCAATCTACAGAAATTAATATCTCGTTGACTATTGCGAAAAGTTAAAAAATGTTAGAGGACTTTTCGCCTTAGTTTAGTCCGCTCTAGCTACCCATGAAAATTGTTCACAAAATTATCAAACACCCTGTATATGCATATATACATACATATACATATTCGTTCATTTATTCATAAGTTTAAAGAAATGAACGAACATATACATTTTTCTTTATATTTCGTAACATAATAAATAAATTAATATCATATTCTTAATTAATCGAGATCCTTTGTTATCATTTTCTCTCTATTTTCCCGTTGGAATCCTTCCGCTTAGAACTGATAGCTTTCGCCATCCTTGGGTAAAGCAAGGCTAGTAGATTGACCCTAAAACAAAGGAGAGCAACTCTTGCAAAAGCAGTTGAGGCGCGATAGCAAGAGAAACACTCCGGTGGAAATCGGAAGGGTCCCGTTAGCACACGTCCCGATGGTACACGTCCACACACATATCGCCCGGTGCTTAGAGTTTTTCCACTGGACCACCAATCAGAAAATTTTATTTTAAATTAGCCAATCGACGACGTGGGCTATCGGAGCCCACCCGTGGAAATCTACGACAAAAACAGAATTCTTGTCATTTACAAATTCAATTTTCAAACTTAAGGTTGAAAGATGCCAATAAAGCCTCCGCTGTTGTTCGAGCGTCGAAGGAAGGGTAAATGAAATCCTCCGTGGAATTGTAAAAATGTGTGTATTATTATACGTTTCGACTCTGAATAGAGTCCTCCTCAGTAACAGTTAAATGTAGAGTGTTGGTCTCTCTTCTAGAGTGGTAAGTCTAGTCCGACTGTTAAATGATAACAAAAATGTCATTGTCATTAAAGTGGCCAAATAGAGTGAACTTAGGTGAGTAAGAAATATGGAGAAATTGATTTCGATTCCACGATCTAAGTTCGATATGAATTGATATAAGTTTATAGTCAAAATAATAAATTATCAGTAGATACCGGAAGAATTTTTTATATATAAAGAAGACTTACTAAAAAAGGAAAGAGACCAATGACAGATGTTGTTCCATGTAAGATACATTTAGCAGTGTATATAACGGTGCGGATCTACATATAAATAAATACACATATGGCGAACCGCTATCCCTACCAAGTACGTACGTAAGTAACTATCAGAAAGAGTGGGGACTTAACATCCAATAGTTATAATAGTTCGTTGTAGATGGGATCTAATAATGCTGTGTCTGATTGCGCATTCAGACCTTGCTGTTGTTTCTTAATGTATATCATCTCAGAAATCAATCGCTTGTTTAAGATTCTCTCTTCATCTAGAATTTTAATGTTCTCCCAGTCAAACTCATGTTTAAACTCAAGTTTGTGTTCTGTGATGACAGAGTTATGTGTAGTGTTTCTTTTGATGTGGTTTCTATGTTCGTTAAGTCTTACTTTAAGACATCTTTTGGTTTGGCCCACATATGAGGCCTCACAATCTAAGCAATTAATTCGATACACCACATTAGATCGGGAGGATGTAGGTAGGACATTTGACACGTAGAGGGTGACCTGATTTATGGATTTTCGGTAATCCATATGCTCGTGGTAAGATTGGATTTGATGTGTTGAGTGCCGAATAGGTTTGAAAGGAAACATATTTATGAGCCAACCAACGTTTTAATAATGTTTTTAACTCATTTATCAGCTTATGTACTGGATTGTGTTTTAATTCAATGTAAGTGTCGGTGTCCGATAAATATGATTCCATTTTGTTAACGTATTCATTTTTGTCGAGTGCAACCACTGTGTTGCCTTTATCCGCATGGGTGAACAATATGTCAGGGTTATTTTTGACAAACTTATTGGTAATATGAACCGCGTCGAGAATTTTTTTGTCTATGTTGGTTCTGTGTCGGTCTACATTGTTTAGTGACTTTAGGAAATTGAAGACCTGTGTCCTCATCGAAGAAATACATGCCTGTTGTCGCTGTTTATATTTATTCAAATTGTTCTCAATATATTTTATGTATTCGGTTGTCAATTTATCAATGTTTTCTGGGGGGAGACAAAAGCCCTCTTCAAGTTGTAATAGGCCTGAAACATCCATTGGGATGTGAGTATTAGACAAATTTACAAACCAGCCTTTCTTTGGAGCGGTTTATTAGGAGTACAAGTGAAATCCGAAGGATCCAGTTCAACAACTATTTCATTGGTTTTTTGTGGTTCGTGTCATTATATCTTCTTCCGGCAGCCCTTTACACCACTTGGCAGAATTTCTACATAAAATCCTATCTAAAAGCTTACCACCTGCACCCAGCCACATAAAAAATAGCCTTCAAGTAGTACAACAATTGTCAAACGTACATATACCAGACGAATATTTTTTGGTTTCCTTGGACGTGATTTCTATGTTCACAAACATCCCCTTAGACTTGGTATTACAGATTYTCGARGAACAGTGGTCCTTGATAAAGAGACAAACTTCTYTTCCACAAGCAGAATTCATAACGGCTATAAAGTTTATTTTACAATCCTCGGTCTTTTGTTTCAACAATAAATTTTACAAGCAGACATTCGGTACACCCATGGGGTCTCCCCTYTCCCCCATHGTCGCCGATTTGGTGATACAAAAATTAGAATCTTCTATTCTYAAYAAACTTACATATAAACCAAAATTCTTYTACAGGTATGTAGACGACATTGCCCTTTCTGTTCCTCAGTCAGAACTTARAGATTTACTMGACAAMTTCAACTCCTTTCATCCAAGATTRMAATTCACCATGGAATATTCTGAAGACGGCAATACTTTACATTTTTTAGATTTAACTATAAACAAGAAAGAAAACTACCTCACCTTTGATTGGTACCGTAAACCTACCTTTTCGGGCAGATTTTTGAACTTCCATTCCCATCATCCTTTCACTCACAAAAGAGGCACAATGTTCAGCCTCATCGATAGAGTGATCCGTCTATCACATCCATTGGCCCACAAAAACAATTTCAATATTGTAATCAACATACTTTTGGAAAATGGGTATCCGCTGAATCTTATCTTCTCGACCATCAGAAAGAGGCTAAAATCTTATTCATACAATATACACTCTAGGAACAAAGAAATAGATAAAACTACATCATTACCGTTTTTTGTGATTCCATACGTCTCACACGTTGCAGATAAATTCATACAATACTTCAAAAACATTAGTTTCAGCACTCTAGCGTTTTCATGCTACAATAATTTAAAAAAATTCATCAGGGTTCATAAAGATGTCCTACCTACATCCTCCCGATCTAATGTGGTGTATCGAATTAATTGCTTAGATTGTGAGGCCTCATATGTGGGCCAAACCAAAAGATGTCTTAAAGTAAGACTTAACGAACATAGAAACCACATCAAAAGAAACACTACACATAACTCTGTCATCACAGAACACAAACTTGAGTTTAAACATGAGTTTGACTGGGAGAACATTAAAATTCTAGATGAAGAGAGAATCTTAAACAAGCGATTGATTTCTGAGATGATATACATTAAGAAACAACAGCAAGGTYTGAATGCGCAATCAGACACAGCATTATTAGATCCCATCTACAACGAACTATTATAACTATTGGATGTTAAGTCCCCACTCTTTCTGATAGTTACTTACGTACGTACTTGGTAGGGATAGCGGTTCGCCATATGTGTATTTATTTATATGTAGATCCGCACCGTTATATACACTGCTAAATGTATCTTACATGGAACAACATCTGTCATTGGTCTCTTTCCTTTTTTAGTAAGTCTTCTTTATATATATAAAAAATTCTTCCGGTATCTACTGATAATTTATTATTTTGACTATAAACTTATATCAATTCATATCGAACTTAGATCGTGGAATCGAAATCAATTTCTCCATATTTCTTACTCACCTAAGTTCACTCTATTTGGCCACTTTAATGACAATGACATTTTTGTTATCATTTAACAGTCGGACTAGACTTACCACTCTAGAAGAGAGACCAACACTCTACATTTAACTGTTACTGAGGAGGACTCTATTCAGAGTCGAAACGTATAATAATACACACATTTTTACAATTCCACGGAGGATTTCATTTACCCTTCCTTCGACGCTCGAACAACAGCGGAGGCTCTATTGGCATCTTTCAACCTTAAGTTTGATTTATTCTGAGAGCTACGTAACTTGATATTATTAAATCTTATAGTGTTAATTCAATTTTCAAAAATAAATATACTGATCTAACCCCACCCCGCACTCCAGCTATTTAATTTTTTTAGGCCGATATTCATAGTCGATTCTTATTTTAAGATTGCCTTAAGTAATGTCTTAAAACGCTAATACAGCTCTGTGATTGGCTTATGACATCTTAAGACTGTACTTAAAATGGTCTTAAATATAAGATTCGACTATGAATACCGGCCTTAGTTTTGCTGTTTTTGTCCAAATTCCCCACTCGGACGTGGCATCAGATTACAGATTGAGATTGAATTTGGATTAGATTTTGAACAATCAAAACATAGTTCACTAAACTTAAGATTGGTTTTTCTCTTCTGATTGGTTAAATTCTAATTCAATTTCAATCTTAATCTGTAGTTTAATACTAATGTGAAAATCTATAGTACACGTTACGTGCACTATAGATTTTCAGCGCTAATAGCATCTGCCCGAACGCAGCCATAGAATGGAATGCTGATGGCAGTAGTGGTGTAGAGACACGCGTCGAGTAAGAGGCAGATAATAGTGTGAACTTTCGTCTCTGTCTACTAAAGCCTGATTAGTTATTGTTGCTCTACAGATCAACGCAGTACTTAAGCCCGTATCAGACTAGAGATTGAGATTGAGATTGAAATGGATTTTGACCAATCAAAACAAAGTTCACTAAACTTTAGATTGGTTTTCTTTCTTCTGATTGGTTAAAATCCAATTCAATCTCAATCCCAATCTTCTGTCTGATACAGGCTTTAGCACAGTGGCCTAGTTTACATCGAGTACTTGATACCACTGAAATATAATAATACTGGAACGAGCGCGACCCTATGAATAAGTATGATCCGAGAAAGAGCATCCAAGGTGGTATCTTTAGCCTTCTCTAAGCTATACTACGCATGTGTGGTAAACGATAGTGGGGATCGTACAGTCTCGTTTATAAAAGATGTTTACGTGTATCCAATAAACGTTTTAACAATGAAACTTTTGGCCAGATTGTACTAAAAAGAGACAAAGATACCACTTAGGACCCTCTTTGTCATTTCACGACACTAGCGCCCGCGCACGTTCCAGTATTATTAAAGGTACGTTCCGTTTCACGCATATGCGCGCGTTCATCTATAGTATACGTGACATATACTATAGATAAATGCGCGCATATGCATGAAACGGAACGCACCTTATATTTCAGTGCTTGATACGCGTACTAACTAGTAACTTTCTATTAAATTATTTTAATTTCGGCATTGTATTCAAAGAATGGTGTACTAAGTTGGTACACCCACGGTAATTGATTCTGTCCCTTGGTAATTTTTTCAAACTGACATGTCATCACCTTTCTACATTAATGCTCATAGTCCATGCGCGATTAAAGATACGTAGACTGCGTTTGGGCA
>JANQDE010001200.1:11874-23162 GCA_037157785.1 Cephalotes varians | reverse complement strand
TCGGCATAGTCAAATAGGGATAGGACGAGTAATTGTGAGAGATGAAGTTTTTGCTGGATAGAGAGAATGTGACGGAGAGGATAGAGAAGACGGAGACGTGCGAAAGCAGTGCGACATTTAATCGTGACGTGATGCTGGAACGACCAGGAGCTGTCGACATGTAAGCCAAGAATACGTGCAGTGGACGAAGAAGTGAGAGGAGTGGAATTGAGAGAGACATGGAACGACTGAATGCGTGAAAGCAGCACTGGAGAACCAACAAGAAGGGACAGTGACTTAGAGGGGTTTAAAAACAGACCACTTGATGTTGACCAGTCAGCGATACTGTGAAGGTCGTTGGTAAGTAAGACGGACGCCAAAGTAGAATCGGCTGGAGCAAAGGATTTGACAAGGAGCACATCGTCGGCGTACATGTATAGCTGTGCATTGAGTGATAGAGCAGATAAATCGGCRRTGAAAACGTTGAAGAGCARGGGGCCCAAAATGGACCCTTGAGGTACACCGGAGGGCACGCTGCGGGAAGAGGAGAGGGTAGGAAGAGGATYGTAGATTAGAACACGTTGATAACGATTGGTAAGAAAAGATCGGATGAGTGAAAGAGAGAGGTTTRAGAGGCCATAGTGTYGCAGCTTTGCCAAAAGRAGGTCATGATTAACRGTATCRAATGCCTTAGAGTAGTCGAGGGCAATGAGAGCGGATACAGATGCGGAGTCAAAAGCGTGTAAAACGTTATTAGCGACATGCAGCAATGACGTTGTAGTACTATGGAGTTTGCGAAAGCCGGATTGGAAGGTGGGAATGATGCTATTGCTATTGAGAAAAAGATTAAGCTGTTTGAAGCAAATATGCTCAAGAAGCTTGGAAAGGAAGGGAGGGAGGGAGATAGGGCGAAAGGAGGAGGGGGAAGTAGGGTTGCGGGATTTAGGGATAGGAATAACAGTGGAGAGYCTCCAGGATGAGGGGAATACGCCATTGGATAGGGAGAAGTTTAAGATGTGGAGAATGGGATCGAGACAATAAGGGATACAGAGTAAAAGCATGTGGCCRGAGARATCATATGGCCCAGCGGATGTTAGTTTGATTTTAGACAGAATGTTGTACAGTTCTGTGTGATTTATAGGATAGAAATGAAAAGGATTTGATGAGGGACAAGAGTTAAGGAAGTGACTCAAGGTAGAAGGGAGGGGGGTTATGGAAGGAAGAGAGTTAATGAAGTGGTCGTTTAGCAAAGATGGATTTCTAAGATGGCTGGGTATGGTAAATGCGGAGGAGCAGCGTCCACCGAGCCTGGTTAGGTTACGCCAGAATTGGCGGGAGGAATTGGTGGAGAGAGAGGAGGAAAGAAAGGCRCGCTTCTCTTTGCGGATGGCGGCACAGGTTAGATTACGAAGGGTTTTATAGTGCTGCCAATTGGACGAATTTCGTGAGCGCAAAAATCGATTCAGCGAGCGACTTTTTAGTTTAATTAATCTGCGCACAGCTGGGGTGATCCAGGGCGTGCGGCCGGTTACAACGCCTGATAGTGAGTGGAGCAAGACGATCGAAAATGGACATTATACTCGATGTAAAAATGCGAACCATCTCGTTGATATCAACCGCATCGTGGATGAGCGACCAGTTGACTGCGGCCAAGTCGCGCAGCAATAATTCGTCCGGTATATTATAGAGGTCACGTTTGAGAGAGGTACGCGGAAGACGGCGGGGCTTAGCCAGAGTCAAATGAGCAAAGACAGTTAAATGGTCGCTGATGTGTGCGAGATCGTCAACACCCGACTCGGCAATGCCAATGGAGGAGGAAATCAAAATTAAATCGAGCAAGGTAGATGTATTGCAGGTAATCCGAGTCGGAGAGTTCACGATCTGCCTTAACGAGAGGAGAGACATGATGTCGTTTAGGCGACTAACGCCTGGACTGCTCCCGCAAAGCATATCTATGTTTAGGTCCCCCATGCAGATAATAGCATCGGTGCAACATGCCGCATACGTCAAGCGTGACTCGAGAAAAGACAAATCGGAAAGCGGAGCGCGGGGTGGCCGATAGACGGAAAAAACCGCAATACGCACACTGCGGAGAAAAATGGTAACTCCGACCATGTCGGTGGAAACACTGGCAGGAGAAACAGCGAAGTCAATAGGAGAGAAAGGCAGAGCATTGCTGACGTATAGCACGACGCCACCGCCACGGGCGCCGCTGGACCTGTCCTGGCGAACTAATGAGTAATTGTCGATATTAAACATGCTCGTGTCATCGGTCGCACGAAGCCAGGATTCGCTAATCGCTAGAATGTCGAATTCGAATGCACGCAACAAATCGATAACTGACGGAAAATGAGGTACGAGGGATCTCGCATTCACATGTGCAATACGCAGAAGTTTGAGGACAGTTGGCGGGTCACCACGAGCTCGAGACGAATTGGTGGCGAGATAGGAGGAAGAAGTACGATGAGTGGAGGAAAGCGGAAAGCAGGGGGGTGCAGAGGGGGGTGAGGAGGGAAGAGAGAGGGAGGATGTGTGAGATAGAAGTTGTGTTGTGATAGGGGAGAGGGAAGGTGTGGACGAGTGAGCTATTAGTCAGTTGGAGGACGTAGGTAAGACAGGGGGTGTAAAGGAGGGAGAGGGAAGAGTCTGAGAAGCGGGAGCAGCCACAGAGACGGGCACAGAAACATTCAGATGTCGTATAGACTCCGGTGAGAGGTAGCGTTGAGATTCAGCGCCATCGCGTGGGCGAAAATATGTAATGCCGCGGCGCATCCAAATGTATTTTATGCCATGTAAACGTGCAAGACTCCGCGCCTCATTATAGGTCTTTCTCTCGGAGGCAGTCGAACGCTCGCACAAAAGCACTCTGCTGGAAGGCCAAGAATTCCGAAGGGAGGAAGCCATTAGATTCTTCTGACGACGAGCCAGCGCAATCCACTGGTTTCTTTTTGCCATTGTTGAGAGTCGAACTACAATGGGTGGGAACAGCGGATCCCTGCCACGGATCCGGAAAGAGCCGACAATCTCGGCTGGAGAGATGGTAGCATCAAGACCAGCAGCAACGATGGTTAAGGTATCCAGCAACTTCTCGTCCGCTACTGTAGGGACACCGAAGATTATTAGCTCCAGGTCCCGCTGACCGCGCTCGAACCTCTCTGGTCGACCAGCAACAGAGTCGAGACACTCCACAGATTGCGGCCGCATGCCAGCCCTCCCGGGAACAGCAACGTCCTCCAGAGCAGCGCAACGCGACTCGATGCCAGCAAGTCTCCCATCAAGGGCACCGAACAAGGTCGCGTGATCGATCGAGCAGCCGGTACCGCCAAGCCGAGACAACTCATCCTCCAGGCATCTTATCTTGGACTCAAGATAATCAAACTTGTCGTTCACCTGATCGAGGGCGCACACCCTAGACTCCAGGCCGGCAATTCTGTCGGAGAGTGCGTCAATTTTGGTCAACAAGCTGGCCAGAGTCTCATTGAGATTGGTGAGAGTCAGCATGATGTCGCTCCCTGAAGCACGAGAAATGACGGCGGAGGAAGTGGAAGCAGCCTGGTTTGCAGAATTGTTATCGGTTCTGCAGAATGAACAGATTCCAGTGCGGGAAAGGAATCGCTTACATCAGAGACATTTAACTTGGCTCATCCTGCACAGCCGAGCCGGCTGAGAATGTGTTACACGAAGATACAAGAGTGTAAAACCGAAACAAGTAGTAAACAAAACGGATTACCAGCTAAGCGAGTGCCGGATGAGTTACAATAAATTGTTTACAAGTACAATGACGAACGATAAGAATATTACAATAATAGAACTGGTAGTAAATAAAAACAAACGAAAAAGTTTGAAAAATTTAGCGAACAAGATAATGTATGATAACGGTTATAATAGATTAAGAGAAAGAAAAACGGACAAGCAAGTGGAGTAACGAGTCAACTGACCTGTCGAGAGACGTTGATCGCGGAGAGAGACCACGGCGGAGCAGCGAGTCGCCCTCAAAAGCACAGAGTGCTATGTATATTGAATGCCAATCGGAGTCGGTTACAAATGGCATAAGTATGGATAAATATTTTGCATTGATGCAGATGCAAGCACGATGCGGTCCCGCTGGTCAGCCACAGGGCTCTCAATTTATCTGAGTCTTTTTCGAGAATATAAGTTGAGATACTGATTAGAAGTAGTCGGACACGTCAGTCAATCACGGGAGATCAACAAAACACGTCCGTCCTCGACGACAGTCAACTCGTCACCAAATAACCAATCGAATCAATAATGTCATCGTAAGTCTCATTAATTAATGGCCCCCATTTCACATTTTGTAATGTTTCCCATTCCTCATTTTCCAGTGGCACACTCAATTTAAGAATTATTTTTTTCACATCAATAGTCATTCGAAGGTTGTCTATTTCTGTCAAATCTTTCATTTCAATATAGATATCATTGGTTAATTTAACAACATTGAGGGTATATAATCCTTGTAAAGACTCATGTGCATGTGTAGTAGTTTCGTTATATAGTGCATCATTAATCGTGCGAATCGCTCCTTGGCACGTAACAAAGAGTAACAATCTACATTCATTAAAACGATGATCATAAGCACCATCATTTTCACACGCCTGCCACATCCTATGTTTGGAACACCGTTTTATATTGCCATTAAGCGCGTTTTGATAACTCCAGTTTTCAAAYTCTCTGTCACGAAGTAAATGCACCATCGAAGAACAATATCTATCCATTTTTTCCTTTTTTTCACACAACTTCCGATTGCACGAGGTATACCACAGATATTTTCCTGTGATGATCGTAACAGAGTGATGCGGTAACGTTGCCCTTCTTTTAAATTATGTTCCCCTCCACATTTTAAACTCCCTCTTCTCAAAGTCTCTCAAACAGACATACATGTTGCGACATGTTTAGTTAAAGACACTATTAGTCATACATTCCTAAGGCTCCATTGTGACTCAGTGTCAATAAAAAAGGATATCACTCGAAGATCTTTATCTTAAAAGGGTCATGTTGTCGACTGACATTTTTGGGGATACTAAGACGTTGCGATATGTTCAATATAAACAAAGTTGAAAAAATTGTGGCGATAAAAAAGGATATCGCTCGGCGAAGATCTTTATCTTAAAAGGGGTCATGTTGTTGGTCGATATTTTTGAGGTACCAAGACGTTGCGGTATGTTCAACAAAGGACAATAAAATGGGCAAAATAATAAAAATTATCTTAGTCACACAAAAGGGCCTTGTGACGCCGGAGTCCCCCTCCCTTCTAGCGCCATGTTCGGAGTCCCCCTCCCTCGTGACGTCATGCCCCTCGCCCCGRAGAACCCCCCCTGCCCCGCATTCCCCTCCCGGGAGTTCTCCTTACTATGCTACTGTTATAAATTTATCGACAATGTCATCATTTATAAACAATTTTTGTAATAACGAACATTAAGGATGACCTTGTAATAGGTCGAAACATATGGTAAATTATTAATCTTAATTGAAAAAAAATATATATAGATTTATAGCACCAACTTCCACTTAGGCTTTAATGCTCTTTTTTATTAATTTTCTTGTATATTTAAACTTACTAGTACAAATTCTCTTATGATTTAATAGTTAAGGTTGATTGAGTTATACTATTTAAATTAGATTGAGACGCTACTTAGAATTAGAAATAGAACTTACACTTCGCGATTTAGAAAATAATTTTGAAGCAAAAGAAATTTGAAGTGTTGCACACGAAGGTCTGAAGCAAAGAGAACGAGTCTTGGTGTGTTCCCAACTCGATTCTTGGTGAAGGGGGAAGACCCTGCCACCATATTTGGTGCGACGCTATTTGTTACGCTGGGAATAGGCTCCACTCTAGGCTCCTAGTGGATCAATAGGAAGAGGTGTCAGAATGCGTGATTTATGATGTTCGCGACGGTGACTACCTTTGTATCAAGGCATTGATTATAAGGCTGGTTTAGAAGTAACGCGAATTATTTGAAGTGACATTCAACTGTGATAAGTTAATTTCTTACTCTTACAGCCTCATTTATGCTACTGCTCATTGTACACGACATATTACATCTTACTGCCTTTACATCTTACTGCTTACATCTTACTGCCTTTTTGTATGTAGACGTTCATACAGGCTGTGTTCCAAAATTAATTACCAGCGCTGGCAGCGTTGTGAACACTGTTCCAAAATTTATCATAGTACACTATGGCAGTGCTACGAGAGAGTAACGTCATTGGCTGCGTTCAACAGAGAAAGCCGCTCGGTGAGCGCTTTACGCTGCGCTCCCAGCAACTTTATGCTCTCTGCTAAACGCACTTTTATTGTAATTGTTCTAAATGGCGCTGCCCACATGTAGTCATGTAATAATAGTAATTATGAAAAAATAATACTATTTTGTAAAAAACATTTCATTTTTCGAGTTGAAAAGTGTGTAATGTTTTAAGTAATAAATGCAATATTATTTATTGTAATGGAAAAGATCTAGATTTGAACAATATAATGTAATATGTAATGCAAGATTTAGGAAATGAAATATGTGATAATATTATAGAAAATAGAAAGCGAAATGCAAAACCGCAAAACGAAAACTATTTTGAAATAATCATTCCTCGATATACTGATGTACAGTTTATTGAACACTTTCGAATGTCACAACGTACATTTGAGGTATGTATATTCATATGTATTATGCATTTATATTCAATAAACGTAATATTGTTTTTATGGAATTATATGTATAGGAATTCCTGAACGTAATTGCTCCTCATATAAACGAGCAGCAAAATGTCAATATAAATATAATGAAGAAATTAATGGGTGCTTTCCATTTGATGACGCAAATCGACACAAACATCGTTCTATCTTTCTTAGCATTCAATAAATAACAAAGACAGAACGATACTTGTATCGACTTGTGTCACCAAATGGAAAGTACCCAATGTTTACCATCTGGGTGTTAGCAAAGCCAGAGCTTTTTATCTGTTGGCGATAGATTTGGATTGGCAAAGAACACAGAACATCAAATATTTAAAGATGTCATACATGTTTTGGCACAATTAATGCCCTAATATATAGAATGCCCCAAATACAGTACAACAACAATTATTTTACAATGTATGTTTCTTAATTTAATTAGTTCCTCTGTGAGTGCGTGCATGCGTGCATATGAGCGTGTAATAAATATAGAAATGTAAAAGTTAATAAGCAGTCGCCATTAGATATCAGTGTATAAATAAAATTTATCATCTATAAAGTGCAAATCGCAAGAAACGCAAACTCAGGCAGCTGATATCGTTTGTCGTCATTTTGATGTCAAAACTATTTATTTGACACTTTGACAAATAGTATCAGTTTGCTACCTAAGAATATTTCACAACTTTCAGCCTATAATCTTTTAATATATTCCTAAATTATAAATATTTCAAGCTCGATCACATGGATTTCTGGGTGTTATCCGTGCCATCGATGATTGCCACATCCCTTGCAAACAACCAATAGAAAATGCTAATGATTATTATAACAGGAAAGGTTTCCATTCAATTATATTGCAAGGTAAACTTCATAAACAAATAGTTCCTGATTTTCATATTTTAAATGCAATATTTTTAAATTAAATATTACATATATATTTATAGGAGTATGTGACCATAGAGGAATATTTATTGACCGTTTCATTGGTATGTCAGGACGGATGCATGACGCATGATTATTCCGAAACAGTCCGCTATTTCATCAATTAAGGAATGCAAGAAAGCCTTTAATTTCTGAGAATATGCATTTGATAGGAGACTCTGCGTATCCACCCTTACGTGATTTAATGACACCAATAAGGGATAATGATCATTTAAAGGCCCATCAAATGGAGTATGAGACAATGGAGAGTTTTAGGCCATAACAGTAGATCATAAGGCATCTATTTCCGGTTTAGATGGTTGTAATAGTAGCCGTAAGCGAAATGAATCATTTCCATTTCGATACTGGCACTACGACTTGCAGCAAGCGTCTTGCGTTACTTTTGGGTTGTGTTTAACCTGAGTATAGAGTGTTCAGATTTGTTTTTAATTAAATTAGATTCTTTAAAATAGTGCAATGTCTGAGGAAGAAATACTTGATGATAACGTAAATGACGAGGTGGAGGGCGATAATGATGAACATGATATTTTGATGAAGCAAGAGCTGATCTGTATTGTCAAAGCGAATCCCGCTCTGTATGCGAAAAATTGGAAGGAATATGCTGGCAAAGATTTGTAGGGTGGGGTTTAAGAATTTAGAATAAACTAAATCCTTCTTTTATTTCCGACTCTTTTTATTTTTTTATAGATGAACAAGGTATTGTCTTTTATATCAGAAGTAACCGTCGGGTCCATGCTACTACTTTTACTCCTACGTAATCTGTCAGGAAGGGAGAATAACACGCCCGCTTGGATTTGCTAATAAAGCATTGAATACTGTATTTTTATTGTTTAACTTTTGCTTACACAACCAGACACAACCAGATTTGTAACACCAACAGTATGAATTTTATATGTCGATATGATTCTGCGATGCAGGGTGATTCCTCCGCCGAGTGTTCTCGGCAGCTGTGCTCTCTTACATTCAAAGTTCGCGAATTCCGCGCTCCGCGCTCGCGATCTCGCACGCCATGCACGCACCGAGAAAACACTCGGAAAAACCTTACGCCTGCCTCCTGGCCACGCGCCGCGATTTTGGGCCGGCCCATCGATCACACATCGATCCCGATACCTGGCGCCGTTCCGCGAATCGCCGCAACCGACAACTAAACGGCTACGCCGAAACGCACCGCTGTAAATCCCGTACGCTGGACTTATCGTTACGCCGCTAATTATCGTTTCTAGACTCTACATTGTTTCTCTTGTAATATACGCGCTTTGTACATTGTACCATACTCGTTTTTGACTTCTTGTAACATACGCTCTATATATTGTAACACACTCGTCCTGTCTTTCTGTACTTTACGCGCTTTGTAACACGTTCGTTCTGTCTGTCAAAAATCTATGTCCTTCTCGCGTTTTTCTTTCATTTTGAATAAATCAATCTCTTGTATCATATAACCGCTAGACTTCTTTCTTCTCTCCGACCGCTTTCGATCCCTGACCACGATCCGCGAGCTAGTCCGCGCTCGAAAGCCTGGTTTTATTTCAACACAATACGCGAACAATAAGGGGAAATGCTATTTTTTATAATGCCTCGTTCCATCAGGATCCGTAATTTGTCTTGATTGAAGGCGTTCTATATGCGCGAAAGCGAATACTATATCATTCTTAAGGTGTACCTTCACCGCGTAACCATCATCAATGATATCAAAATGAGTTTTCTCAATTTCCTTAATCATCTGGGTTAACCCGTTTCATCCGGGAAAGCCCTAGATTTTACTCTTTCTTCAGCAAGTAAAATTTATAAGAAAAAATCAATGAATCTTTTTGAAAATACATGTTCTATTGTATTTTTTCCGCTCTTTCTGTTCCTGTTGTCCGTTTTTGCTATCACCCCTCGATTTTTCAATATGGCGCCGAAAACACCAAAAAAATCAGAAAAATAAAGTTACATTTTGATAAAATCGTAATTTTAAACGCGAAAGGGTGTCGGATCATCTCAAAACTCTTAATCCGGTGGCATAAATGTTTTTATTAAAAGAAAAACTTCGTTTCGTTAAGAAATTCAAAATGGCGGATTCAATATGGTGTTTTTTTCCCAAGAATTTCATGTTTTTCGAGTTTTTCGACATTTATTTCATTTTACTTAGCATAACTATATATGAAACGTACACAAATAAATTTTATAATAACTATTTGGTTCTAATATGTCGATGCACTGCAAACAGTTTAAAATGTCGGCTGGTTTTACTTTGGTTTATAGGCAAATTCGTGCATTTAAGGAAAAAAATGACATTTTACATAAAATATACATGACCTAAGAGGTTTTCGAGGTCGCTGATTACGAATCGGGGGAAGATTTTGAAAATCAAGATGGCGGATCCAATATGGCGGATCAAAGATCTAAAAATTCAAAAGTTTTCAAAATAAAAAATATCATCGTATTCTGCATAAAATTCTAATTCCAAATGAACCGCTCTCCATGCCGTCTCTTTCCCCCATTATTCGAAGGAAATCACACTCGGCTTCTCCTTACCAAATTATGCAGACGCGCCATATGCGCCGTAGAAGAAGAAGCATGCGAATCAGTAACGCAGTTGATAGATTTATTAAACGGAGCATTCGGATTGCCTAAAATGATCGACTAGTATAAAAAAAAATTAAATACGATTTTCCTTCATTCACACACATTAATTAAGCGGTAATCCGTCTCAAAAGGAACGCGCGATGAGAGCGTCTATTTCTGCTGTTTTTGCGGTGAGGCTATTTTACGCGTGTCACGTTGTGTTTAGTATAAGTATTCATAGTTTCTTGGTGCCACTAATATAATCGAGGATATGTTCGTGTGAATGAAAGAAAATCGTATTCAATTTTTTTTTTATACTAGTCGATCATTTTAGGCAATCCAAATGCTCCGTTTAGTAAATCTATCAACTGCGTTACCGATTCGCATGCTTCATCTTCTACGGCGCATATGGCGCATCTGCATAATTTGGTAAGGAGAAGCCGCGTGAGGTTTCCTTCGAATAATGGGGAAAAAAGACGGCATGGGGAGCGGTTCATTTGGAATTAGAATTTTATGCAGAATACGATATTTTTTATTTTGAAAAGTTTTGAATTTTTAGATCTTTGATTCGCCATATTGGATCCGCCATCTTGATTTTCAAAATCTTACCCCAGATTCGTAATCAGCGACCTCGAAAATCTCTTAGGTCATGTATATTTTATGTAAAATGTCATTTTTTTCCTTAAATGCACGAATTTGCCTATAAACCAAAGTAAAACCAGCCGACATTTTAAACTGTTTGCAATGCGTCGACGTATTAGAACCAAATAGTTATTATAAAATTTATTTGTGTACAAAAATTATAAAATCGTGGAAGGGCTAATGAGAGCTATAACACGCTGTTGACAGTGCGCAGTAACTAATAAGATTTATTCAGTATAATTACAAACGTTTCGGCTTACCTTTAAGCCATCCTCAGTGTGCATGTACAACGTTCAAATCGGTTCCGTTAACAATGTCAAGTATCCAAACACATCCAGATGTCAAACGGCGGAACGCGCAGCGCAGCGCGCACAATGTGCGCACGGGACGCGCAGCGCGCGCAATGCGCGCACGATACGCGCAGCGCGGCAATTTTGTATTACATATCTTGCAAAAACTGTGATTTGTTATATATTGTAATTAAATTTTGTTTAAA
>JANQDE010001199.1:7683-22615 GCA_037157785.1 Cephalotes varians | reverse complement strand
AAATTTTTTTCTATCTCTTACAGTTTCGACGATATTCTCTTCGAAAGAGAAAAACCGATTTTTTTTAACGGGTGTTTCACCCCTTAAAAATGCGTAAGGGCCCATATAAAAAAATACGTGTCGCTTATTTTTGTCTGGAGAACAACATATTAAAAGCTCATCGAAATCGCAGAGTTACACTTGGGTAGCTTTACTTGTAAGCTTCATGATACTTAATGAACAGCTGGCCGAATGCTTAACTTTACATGCAAATTTCTCGGATATTAAGGCTCATGCACTCAAATCCTTCTACACATTTTATACCCTTGACCTCTTCTTTCGAATGAACTATAAGGCTCATTCAATTTCGTATTTAAGAAGTTCTTGTTTACTCCTTGTCAATATAAGTTTCTGAAATAAATCAGTGAACTTTAGCAACCATTTTTTTGAATTAAAATAATAAAGTAATAAATGATGAAAATGCTCTTTATCACGTTCGATTTTCAATCATACTAAAAAGTGTGTTATGTTTACAAATAGGACATGTGTCAAATTATTTGTAGAAATGTCCAAGCTTTAAAATGTACCAACTTTCAAAATATCTTTAATAGATTTGTAAATATAGCCGTTTATAGTTCGAGCTCTCAAAACTAATAAATGAATAAATAAGTGAATAATGTTGAATCGTTAGAATTAAATTTAAAAATCTAATTTAAGGGAATACAATAGAATCTTATTAAATTTAATTTCTCTAATCTTTACATCCCTTTACACGTATTTTACAGATACTAAGTTCGTGCCTCTTCCGTATCATGTCTCTCATAATAGATGGCTCTGCTGGTGATACGCATATGTATTAAGTCAATGCAAAAGTTCTTGCTGATGTGAATAGATGTCTGTACACATGCATTAGTATAATTTTATAAGTGAAAACGTTTTTGTAAGTTGATGTCTCTACATTAACATTTATGCATGACAAGTCATAGATGTTAACATAACCTTACATTTTATGATTAAAAATGGAGTCAAGTAAAGAACATATTCGCCGTTGTCTTTTGTTTTGTTTTTATCAAAAGAAAAGTGCTGCTGATGCAGAATTATTCATGAGACGTCTGATGAAAATGTTTTAGCCAAAACATGTGCAAATTGGTTCAAACAATTTAAAAACGGTGAGTTCGATATCAGTGACGAAGAACACTTCGGACGTTTTGCAGTTGAAAGAGAATGAATTGCGGAAAGATAGGAAAAAGTCATAGAAAATGAACGATATTTCGATTTTTTTAATTTATATTATATAAATTTTTATATCGATTATTGTAGTTAAAAAAATTGCAAAAAATTAGCAAGAACTTTTGCACCAACCTAATATATACATACAGTCGATATTCATAGTCAATTCTTATATTTAAGACCGTCTTAAGTACAGTCTTAAGATGTTATAAACCAATCACCAGAGTCGTATTAGCATCTTAAGATCTTACTTAAAATAATACTTACTTGAAATAAGAATCGACTATAAATACTGGAATAGTCTGACAAGTCAGTGCAACTGTTTGCGTAAATACATGGCGATTGGCAGACTTGTATTGTAGTAGTATTTCATTATAGCATTTTGCTCTTGTATCTTTGTAAGAGTTAAAATTAGAGAGACTTTGTATACTGTTTGATAAATTGTGTACATGTATGCATAAAATATTGCTGTAGTAATTATATATAGTGATGTCTTAATGTTTCGTTAATCGTATGTTAATCGTATGTCCACTTGGAATTTCTATTGGAGTTCGGTCATCTTTATAGCATCTTCTTAATTTATCCTCAAGTAATTTATAGAATCAATTTATATTACGTACCAATTAATATATCATAGACCGAATTATTGACGAATACAGTCACATTTATATCTTCCCCGTTCTTTTCGAGTAACTTGTCGACTAGGCGATTGGCACATTCGCTGAACGTTCCTATGAATCTTTCGAGCACGTGACAATGAAAAGCCGGTTGCAAGATTCTTCGATGTATCTTCCACTTGTCGATATCTCGCGTAACCAAACCCTTGCCCAGAAAATTATCGAGCAGCTTATAAAAGAATATCTTCCGCGTGTGCTTCATGCTGCTAAGTATTATTTGAATATCCTCCGGCTCGATGAGAACAACGTATGGTAGAAACGTCAGCCATATCCGGAAAATGGGACCATAATTCTGCGTCTCATTTGTCATTCTTTGAATCACTAGAAAATCAAAATCTTTTATGTACGATTCGTATATTATTTATTGTTTTCAATAGATAACTTCAATAGGTAACTTAAAAATCATTTTATTTACAGACTCCTGCAACTTTGCGGTACAAGAAAAAACAACATAGAATTCAGATAGTTGGATAAAATATAAAAACTAACAAAACCGATTTTAGTTAGTTGACGATTAATTAACAATATACAATAACTTCAACTAGTAATTGAATCACTCACGATTTCCTTCGAGAACGGCGTTTGCGTTACCAAGAATGGGTACAGTCTTCGGTCCATCGAGCGTAAAGATAAATCTGAGGATTCTAGCATAATTTTTCAATGCAAATATAAGGTAGATAATGGCTAGAAAAGCAAGGTAGGTCCACATCTCTCCTGAGATATACGATTCAGCTAATTATAAGAAATGTAATTTTCATGTTAATTGTCATATGAATAATAATTATAGAAAGAACGAATAGAAAAATTTCTGCTTAATAATAAATATGCGATCAATCATTTATTTTAATTTTTTTTTGTAGCAACGTATTTTTTGAAATGATAAAGACATTGCAATAAAATTTCATCGTTTATTACAAAGGACTTACAACTATTCGAACCAATTTTTCTTGAAAAATGTTGTTAAGATTAACAAAAATTTAAAATACACGCTTTTTTATATATATCCAATCTAAGATTTAAGGAGTAAAACCATTTTTTGATGATAATGCTTATATTCAATTTTAGGGAATTACAAAACGAAATGATGGTACGTACACGGTGTCTCAAAACTAATGATGAATATTTTAATGAGAGATTCTTTGTAATTTTAAGACAAATATTCTAATATCAAAATGTTGAGGACATAATAGTTTTTAAATGGAAAGAATTTAAAAATTATACAAATGACAGAATTTCGCGCCCCATGTCAATAATAAATATAGTCAATGATAAAAGTGCTTTCATAAATGCATTTGACAATAGTAATAAAATTATTGTACAAATATAAAATAAAAATTTTATTCAAGAAACTATCTATTTTTTTTATTCGTACCAATTTGTTATAAAAGTTGTACTCAATATTTTAATATTATATTGGGTTCTATTCTCCCAATAGATAGTTTTAGGATTGCGTAATATTACTCTGGTAATATTAATCGAATCTGGCAACATTTGCGTGCGTTTGAAAGATAATATACATATCATAGATTAAATTAAAAAAACATATCATAGATTAAATTAAAAAAAAGTTATGATACTTGTTCAGTGAAAAATTATTGCATCTTGAAAATGAGTAAAAATAAAGAAGAAATTCGATACATTTTGAAATTTTATTTAATATAATTTAATAAATATTTACAAAAAAAGGAAAGAATACGACTCAGACTGCTAAAAAAATTTGTGATATTATTGTGATGGACACGATGTAATATCAGTGGCACAAAGTTGGTTCAAGCATTTTCAATCTAGAAATTTTTATGTTAAAGATGCATCTCTGGTCGATCAGTCACCGGAAAAGTCGATGAAATCATGGAAAAAGTTGAGCAAGACCGGCACATTAGCAGTCATGATATCGATAAGGAACTAACAATATCGACCACAAAACAGTTTTCAATCATTTGCTGGATAAACTAAAAAAAACTCGATGTTTGAGTGCCACATGATTTAACAAAGAAAAATTTAATGGATCGAATTTCTATCTGTGAATCATTGCTGAAACGGAACGAAATCGAACCATTTTTGAAACGACTCATTACGGGCGATGAAAAATGGATCACGTATGATATACAATAATGTACGAAAAAGATCGTGGTCGAAGCAAGATGAAGCTCCGCAAACGGTGGCAAAACCAGGATTGACGCCAAGAAAAGTGATGCTATGTGGTGGGATTGGAAAGAAATCATTTACTACAAGCTGTCGTTCGGTCAAACGATTGATTTTAACCTCTACTATCAATAACTGGAAAGATTACACCAAGCAATCGAGAAAAAGCGACTAGAATTGATCAATAGAAAAGGTGTCGTCTTTCATCACGACATCACAACGCCAGACTCCACACATCTTTGGCAATCCATCAATAATTGTGAGAATTTGGTTGGGAAATTTTGATGCATCCTCCTTATAGTCCTGATCTTGCACCATCGGATTACCATTTGTTTCAATCTCTACAGAACTTTCTTAATGATGTAAAATGATGTAAAATTGACTTCAAAAGAAGCTTGTAAAAAATCACTTGTCGCAATTTTTCGCCTAAAAATCACAAAAGTTCTACAGTTACGGTTTTATCTCAAAAATCACAGAAGGTTATCGAACAGCACTATTTGGTTCAATAAACTTCATTTAAAATATGAAAAAACTTGTTTTATTTTTGTATTAAAATACGAAAAAAATTTTTTTCCCAACTCAATAATAATATCGATATATAAATGTCAAAATATCATTTTCGTTAATTTGAACTCATATAATAACTCTTCGTATAAAATCGGACGATAAAAATGTTCTTTGTCAATATTAGATAGTAGAAATGTCATTAATATATACATACTAATTATTTATTTAATTACAATGCATATTAAAATATCAAAATTTTTTTCTTAAAATCTGTAATAACATTTTATGAATGAATAGCTATCTTATTCCGGCGCGGCCGGAAACGAGAACGGGCGCAGGATAGGCTTGTTGGCGGCCGGATTCGGAAAAGACTCGTGAAAACAAGTTTTTATTGTAAGATTATTTATAAGTTGGGCGGATCTTATTTGCAGTGGAGTCAATCGTGACAACGGTTAACAAGTTTTTTTTGTTGTGATGCTATTATACAAGTAGTTGAGCGGATCTTATTCAGTGAAGTCAATGCGTCGTTTACAATCGTTTATACAAGCCGCAGTAGAGTTTAAACGGCGAGGGATGTTAGAACGCACTATTGCTCGTAAGCGCGAAGCGAGATTGGTCGAGCCACTAGTGATGTAGCTGGTCCGGATCGTACGGGATAGGGTGTGAGTTCCGTCAAGCGACGTGAGCTTCAAGAGGTAACGCGGGAGTGACGCGCGCACGAGTCGCTCGGTACGGCCGGTGGTTCGGATTGGTGGGTGCGGCCTGATATCTGACGCGGATCTGCGGAGAGAATTTGAAAGCGCCCGAGCTAGTGAGCGATGATTGAGGACGTTCGATTCCGGTATCTCAGAGCGAGAAAGCTGGAATGCTCTCGACGGCAATTAAGAACGCTTAATCGCGATAGATGTGGTCAGGTTGCTAGGATTCGTCTGGGAGACGGTGTCTAGGACAGGTTGGCTCGGTGTTAGTCGTGCGAATTTACCCACTTTTATACGCGGGCGATTGCCGACTGCCGCGAATCGACAGCCGCGCGATCGTGTAACCAGGCTTCCTCCTCGGCGCTCGGAGTTCGTAGGGGAAACCCGTCGGCGATGGCGGTGAAGGCGGATGATTCGGCCGACGGTTTTCAGGCCCGAGTATAACTCAGCCATTATTTGCGACTGCGCGGTGTTTTGATGCATTATTGTTATTGGTTGGGGCTACTAACGATGCATCCAAGATGTTTCGTTACAAGCATTACTCAAGATATCCAAACGACGGCTAAAATCTCTTGAATGTTGTTCAGAGACATTGATAGCATTTGTTAGGATGAAGAGATTGTCCCACTTATTTTCATTTTTACGCATTTAAAGTGTTACAAGCTGTTATCTCTTAAAGTACACATAATAGTAAAAAATATTTCATGTGATCAAATGTGGTTTTTGCTAACACTTAATACTGACTTTTCATGTCACTTATTAATTTACTTGACTTTTACTCGAAATTAGGACCGTATTATCACACTTGTATGACAGTACAACACTGTAATTACTGTAATAGTACTATCATCATTAATAGGTATCATTAAGAACTAGGAAGGAGTAGGACCACATTTGTTTGTTGGAGGTACCTCTAACTGGCAAAGTATTACGTACGTATTTAAATATTCTAAATTGAGTAATTATTTTTTTGCATTAATTAAAAATCGTAATGAATCGATCTTATCTCGAATGTTTTGATATGTTTATAATATTAGGAGAGTATAGGAAGAAATATCACCAGGTAGCAAATACGTACACTGAATGTTATCCTAATCGTGAAAGAAAATTGCATATGGTATTTAAATGGATCGCTATGGAATGCTATCGGAACGTTTTATTGCCTACTGTGAAGGGAAAGAAAAAAACATGAAGAAAAACAGCTATTAATGATGAAAATACAATAAACATACTTGCTGCTGTTCAATTGAATCCCACGATTAGGCAATTAGAAAGAAAATATGAACTTTGTAGAAGATCAATAGTGAGAATACTACATGAAAACAAATTTCATCCACATCACATTCACTGCATCAAAATTTAGAAGAACTTGTTTTCGTAAATTGCATGAATTTCTGCAATATTATGTTACGCATAATCAATGAAGATCCAACTTTTATTTCACGTGTTCTATTTTCCAATGAAGCTAATTTCTGTAATAATGGACAAGTAAATAGACACAACATGCATTACTGGGCGGTGGAGAATTCTTATTGGATGCGAACTGTTCTTTTTTAACGCCCTTGATTTCTGTCTAGTGTGACATCATGGGTAATTATCGGATCACATTTTTTTGAAGAGTCTTTAAATGACGAAGTATACATAGAAAGCATACTCCTGCAACTATTAGAGAACGTACTAAATTTACGTATAAACATGTAGATACAACTCGATGGAATATTAGTTCATTCTGCAAGGACTTCTCTATTTAAAATGCAAGAGATTTTTCCTCAGAAGTAGATAGGACGAGGAGATACAGTGGCCTGCATGTTCTCCAGCTTTAACGCCACTCGATTACTTTCTATGGGATTTCATTAAAAGTTGTGTGCAACTGTTCCAACAACAAGAGAAGATAGAATGAAAGATAGAATTGGACAAGCCTGTTCTGAAATTACGATAAAATAATTGATAAAAGTTCGTCAAGCATTTCAGCGAAGATTGCGACTATGCCTAAACAAGAAAGTAAACATTTCGAACATTTATTGAATTGATGCGAAAAATTCTGATAAAAATGTATCCGAACATAAGAGGCAAGGGAACTCACGTTAATCTAGTACCCTGAACTTTAGATACAGACTGAATTTGCTTCGAGAATAACAGTGTACACTTTGAATATTTCATTCCGAGAGTGATACGTAATGACGACATTAAACAAAATATCTTGTCTTAGTTGGCCAAAACATCCATCGATCTTGCCTTTATTAGTTGGATTAACCACCGATTTTTGTTGGTTGGATACCATATTGGAAACCTCGATAACTTCAAAACGGCTGATCCAAAATGAATTAAATTATAGTGTTTTGGAAAGATCTCATATCTCTATAATAATGTGCAGTAAAAGCTAGGGGTTTCTATTTAAAAAATTCAAAATAATTTTAACCTGATCTTGACAGCGTTACCCAAGATCAAACCAATGATACCCTCTTATGTCGCCCTTCAAATCCTACAACTTTTGTTTAAAACATTTCTCCGTATCTTTCATACATTTCGAGATATTTCGGCGTGAAATTTAAAATAGGACATCCTGTGTGTATATATATATATATATATATATATACACGTATATATATGAAGATGATAGCAAAAAATCGAATTATATACAGGGTGGGCCATTTTAATCCATCCACGCAAATAACTCCGAAGGTATAGGTGATAGCGAAAAATAACTCGTACAAAAGTTGTAGGGTTCAAAGGGAGGCAACCGTTGATGACCTTGAACTTGACCTTGAAGTCGATTTTCAAAGTCATTTTAAAATTAACAAGTATTTTTTCAATGGAAACCCGTATTTTTGATCCTGGATTTGGAAAGAGCACAAAATTTTGCGTAAAAAATATGTACCATGTTGTCGACCGACATTTTTGAAAAACTCGGGGATACCAAGACGTTGCGGTATGTTCAATATAAAGGGACAAAGCTGAAAAAATTGTGGCGATAAAAAAGGATATCGCTCGGCGAAGATCTTTATCTTAAAAGGGATGTCATGTTGTTGGTCGATATTTTTTGAAGACTTAAGGATACCAAGACGTTGCGATATGTTCAACAAAGGGCAATAAAAGGGACAAAGTAATAAAAATTATAAAGGGACAAGATTATCTTACCGAAATTAGTCACACACAAGGGCTTTGTGACGCCAGAGTCCCCCCTCCCTTGTAACGCCATACCCAGAGTCCTCCCTCCCTCGTGACGTCATGCCCCTCGCCCCGGAGAACCACCCCTTCCCCGCATTCCCCTCGGAGCTCCTAAGTTAGAACTCTCCTTACTATGCTATTTACATTTATTGCTTCAAATTTCGATAATTGTAATAGTTGTATAGGTATCCCTTGCACGTATGATTCTATTAGATGTATATTACACTTTTCTACGTCCAATAATGATACGGTTGTTATGTTAAGGTTTGTTGTTCCGCAATCATATCCGACGATTCCATATGTGCCGTGGATACAAAGAAATCCGATGACGGTGAGATAATTTATTGCCCTCATCTGTTTTAAATGCAATAGTAAAAAGTGTCTGATTAGTAGTTTGCTTCGAGATTGAAAATGCTTGTGAGGCATGTTCAATCTCGTTTTGTTTTTCGTAAYTTATTGGGATGAACAATTCTCGATTTCCCTTTAACAAAAATTTTGATATTCCCATTAGGCAAAATATCTGTTATGATATGCGGACCTGAGTATTGTTCGCCTATTTTCCCTCGTTTAAAAGAAAAACTTGATCATTTATCTGAAATGCTTGAGGATTAATCTTTCTGTCGTAATAATATTTAGATTTTATCATTGACACAATTAAACATTCTCGAGTCAATTTTTATAAATCATGAATATTTGTTATTAGCTGATATARATAATCATCATATGTTCTTTCTTTCATATCATCCGTTATTTCACTGAACGGTTGTCTGGCTAGTTTACCAAATACCAACTCATATGGAGTATATCCAGTTGGTTCGTGAATGCTGATATTATATGAAAAAGTTGCATATTCTAATAATTTGTCCCATTCTGTGAATTTGTTTACGTACTGTTTTAAGTATTCAATTAATACTAAGTGCGACCGTTCCAAAGCTCCATTGGCTTGTGGGTAAAAGGACGTAGTTCTGTACTGTTTAATTTTAAATTGCTTAGCAAATYTTTTCATTAGATTACTCATAAAATTAGTTCCCTGGTCAGTTMAAATTATTTTAGGTGCYCCAAAAATACAAATGAAATATTTCAATAAGGCGTCAGCAACTTGAGTAGCGGTTATGGATTTTAGAGGAATAGCGAGGGAAAATTTTGTAAGGTGRTCYTGGATTGTTAGAATATARGAATTTYCTTCGGTGRTTTTAGGTAAGGGTCCTACTATGTCCATYGATATTTTTTCAAAAGAAGAAAAAGGTGTATCGGTAATTAACATGGGTTGTTTGGTCTTTACTCTAATTAATTTTTTAGTTTGACACTGCAAACATTGATTAATATAACTTCGAATATCAGATTTAATATTATTCCAATAAAATTTTTGTCTAATTCGATGGTAAGTTTTAGTTACTCCTTTATGTCAACCGATTTTTGATGAATGGGCTTCTTCTATAATATTTTTTCGTCTTTCAACTTCCGGAATTGTTACTAGTCCGTGACATATTATTAATTTAATTGGAGTTCCAAATATCGATTCACAAATTTGATTTAAAATTTCTGTCCAACTTATGTCATCAAGTTCCTTAAATTTTGCTATATTTATTATTTTAATTGAATATTCCTTTATTATTTTTCGTAGCTTAGTTGCAATTTCTAATAATTTCTTTAGCTATTTTAGCCTTAATATTTTCTTTACATATAAAAATCAAATGAAATCTATTTCCTTTTTTAATAATCTCAAAATTCCCTACTTTACTTTTTTTAATTCTTGGTATTGAATTTCGTTTTTGAAGTTGTTTTGACTCTTCATCACAAGATTCGTCATTCGCGGTTAAGAAATACAAATAATTTTCTTTTTTCATAAAAATTTGATCTCGACTATTTATAATACTATGTTTATAATACGACTATTTATAATACTACTGTTTTTGTGCGCGTGTTATTATTTGTTTTTCAGTCTCGTGTATTGTTTCGTTTGTGTCTAATTCATTGTAAGTTGCGTCAATGTCATTGTCACTATTGTTGTCTTTTTCGTCCCTCTCATTTTCTTCGTCGTAATCATCGTCAGTTTGGTCATCTTGGTTGTTTTCTGAACTATTGCAATCGTTATCACGATCGTCTCGATCATCCTCTGGATTATCTTTGTTGTCTTCCATTGTATGTGCTGAATCTTTGCAGTTATCTTTAGTTTGATAAATTTCGTTTTGTTCAAGGTCTCTTGCTAAATTGTTTATAATTTGTAAGAGATCAGGTGGTGTAATTACCGACGAAGTAGGCGTGTCTATATTATTATTTTCGCTATTATTTTTCATTTCAAATGGAAGATTTTGAATGTTACTTTCCATGTCTTCGTGTTTTGTAAAGATCTAGTATTATTCGATTCATTTGGCGGATTATGTATTTCTGCGTGAACTATATGATCAATGAATTAAAGGAGGGTTCCTTTAATTTCTTTTTGGTGAACGGAATGCTTTCGCCGTCTAAAGTTTCTGCGTGTTCGCATTCCCGTAACTATTGGTTCTGATTCTTCTCWCATTGTTCCTCTTCTTGGTGAAGCTGGCAGAGATTTAGGATTAGCATTTCTTCGTCTCACCTCGTCGTCTTCCGAGTACTCCTCAATTTTATCGTATGAAGTATGTATCGGATATGTATTTGTCGTAGGATTCCTTGATAAAGCATCAGCGTTGGTTTATTTTACCTGGTTATAGAGTATTTCGTAATCATATTCAACTAATTTAATTCTCCATCTTGCTAGTCGTGAAGTTGGATCTTTTAATTTGTGAAGCCAAGTTAACGATTTGTGGTTATTAATTTGAACTTTTTGTCATAAAGATAAGGTCGAAAATGTTGCACAGCGTATACTTGCTAATAATTCCTTTTCTATCGTAGAGTAATTCCTTTCGGCGTCTTTTAATACTCGTGAGGCATAACTTATCGGTTGATCTTTGCCTATTTGTCCTTGACTTACAATTGTGCCAATTGCGGTTCCAGATGCGTCGGTTGTTAAAAGAAAAAGTTTAGTGAAATCGAAATATTGTAATATTGATTCTTGACAAAGTGCGTTTTTTAGTATATCAAAACTTTCTTGTTCCTTATCTTCCCATTTAAAATCATTATCTCCTTTTAACAGATTTGAAAGTGGTTTAGCTATTTTCGAAAACCCTTTAATAAATCTGCGATAATATCCGGCTAAACCAAGAAATTGCTTTACATTTTTTGCGTTTTTAGGTATCGGAAAATTTTGTACTGCTTCTATTTTTTTAGGATCTGGACGAACTCCATTCTCTCCTATTATGTGTCCCAAATAACTAACTTCCTTTCTTAAAAATTCGCACTTATCTGGTTATAGTTTTAAATTTACTTGACACAATCTTGTAATTAATTTTTCAAATTTAATTGCGTGTTCTGTAAGAGAGCTTGAATATAATACTATGTCATCCAAATATACAAAAATTTCGTTCCCTTGCATTCCTGTACCAAATCCATCAATCTTTGAAAAGTTGCAGGTGCGTTTTTAAGACCGAAAGGCATACGATTGAATTCATAGTGTCCATGTGGTGTCAAGAATATCGTTTTATGACTGTCGTCGGGGTGCATCTTTATCTGGTGAAAACCTGAAACCAGGTCAACGACCGAAATATATTTAGCACCGCCTAATTGGTGTAGTATTTCTGTTTGGAAGTGGATATGCGTCACCTACTGTTTTATCATTTAACCCTCGGAAATCTAACACCATTCTTCATCGTTTGTTGCCTTTTGAATCTGCCTTTTTAGGAACTATCCACACAGGCGTGTTATATGGTTATATGGAGAGTTTGACGGTTTAACGATTTCTTATTCTAATAATTTATTTACTTGCTTATTTATCTCATCTTTATGAATTACAGGAAACCTGTATTGTCGCGTATGTATAGGAAACTCGAATTAGAATTGGAATTGGAATTAGGAATCGTGCTATCTAAGCAGCATGAATTTGGATTTGTTTTTGGATTTAAGTTAGAAGAAGAACTATCTAAGTATTTCGAATTTATATTAGAATTTAAATTCGAGTTCGAATTAGAAATAGAATTACCTAAGTAATTCGAGTTTGCAATTGAGTTTGGATCAAGAATGGATCTACCTAAGTAGTCCGACTTTGTATTTGAATTTGAATTTGAATTTGAACTCGAATCTAGAATTTGATTTTCATTTGTTTCAAACTCGTATACTTTAATTGTAGGGATATATATCCTTTGTTCTTCATCAGTAGTATTCACTACTACAGGTATGCTTTGGCGTCTCTTATTGTACCCAAGGCGTCTCCTAAATAAACTCCCTTTATTACGTTTAATCGTGGCACGTATCCTTCTTTTAGCTCCGGATTTGCAACTTTAATGTACATTTGTGAAATTGTTCTAGGAGGAATAGTAAAAATTTCTTCCTTTTCTTCAAAAGGTATGCAGATGTTGTTCCACTCCAATTGATTTTGYTCGTAATCGACCTTTGCGTGAAATTTTTTAAAGAAATCCGAATCCAGAATCCCATTTTGTGGAATTGGAAAATCGTTTTCGACTAGATGCAAAAGCAACTGGACATCCTAAGATATCTATCAGTGCCAGCCCTAAGGTGGTCACGTGATATGTCGTAATTCCGCTCAGTCTTAAGATTTCATTTTTATCCACCACGGTATCCGATGTTACAAAATTTTTTTTAATGATATTAGGCCCTGATCCACTGTCTACCAAGAATTTTAGATCTTCCGTAAAATTTCAACTTTTTAGTTTTACCGATGGAACATCTTCTATTTGGGTTATATTTACTGTTCAGTAACTAACTCTGGTTCTTCCGAAATTACTCGCGCGGGGCGGCTCGTGATATTTCCCGGAGTTGCCCCTGTGAAACGAACAGATTCCTCGCGGGAATCTGTTCGTTTCCCTAAGCTTGAGAGTTGCGACGAATATTATTGTTATACATGCGCTTACGACATTCTTCTAATGTGTGACCGAGTTTTTCACAATATCTACAGGTCATTGTTACATTTTGACTATTTGTAGATTTTCGAATGATTGGATTTGAATTTTGAATTGTAGAAGATAGTTGTTTAAAATTATTATTATTATTGCTGTTACCATTATTATTGCCATTATTGTTGCGATTATTACTGTGTGAAAAACCAGATTTACTTTGAATTCCGTCTCTGTTCCCTTGTAGTTTGTTTAATTGTCAACACTTGTCCGCTGTGTGCCCCTTTTTATGAACTGACAGATTACGATCTTGGCTTCTATGCGTCGCATCGAAGATTTCTTTTCGGTAGACGCGTTTTCTGCGAGCGGCCCATCTTATCATATTTATAGTTTCTAATTCCTTCTCGGCTTCGATCGCGCGGCTCTCAATCTCGTCGAACGACCTTTCTCTTGTTACGTCCTGAGGACTCCACGATTTCCTCCTTTCAAGGACGGCTAATAAAATAATCTATTAAAATAAGAAACTCGTGCGGCAGCAGTTATCTATCGGCAAGCGGGCAATAAGCCCAATAGAGTTTTCCCTTTTTTTTTACATATTATTTGACCCGCGTAAATACGATAAGAGGAATCTTCTAGGAGAAACTCAAGACAAACAAACTAAATAAGAGCACGATTTCGCCGGTCTCGTACGATCCACGTAAACAAAATCGGCGCCAAGAAGTGCCGGAGACTTTGAATACTCAAAGAAAATAACGATAAATATTACCTAAACGTGAGATAAAAACTCTTCAAGTGAAATCGAACCGTCAGTGTGAGTCAGCGGGTACCGCGAAATCGTGTGAACATGCAAGGGAGGACGAATGCATAAAACTTTATTGAAGTGCCCGATAATTTCCAGACCCAAGAGACAACAGAAACATGCTCTATTTAGTTTACGTGTGCATTCGTGTTTCCGGCAACCTCTAATAAAAGAGAAATCGCCGCCAAACAAAAATAGATAAAATAAATAATATCTCTGGAAGGTACCGTAAGATTCATCGTGCCCTCTCTTCAGGAAACGGGGCGGGCAAATGAAGATCCGAACTTGCCAATAGACGATCGTAGGAAAATCATACTGCCCTACAAATAACGACGAACACCAATAAACAAGCGTACGATAAGAATTGCGTTGCGGGTGGAGCTGAGCTGATGCGAGAAATTCCGACTAAAATTTGGAGATTTGATCACGGAAGAAGGGTAACCCACCAACCAAAACCTTGAAATCCACTTGACCATCCCACAAGAAATCCACCCCCTAAGAGATCCCTATATAAACCAAGACATTTTGAGCTCAAAAAGTCGACCCAGTCAACTGTTGTACTCGTCACTCCAGTTAACCGCCGCACTCCAGTCAATAGTCACTCCAGTTGCACTCGTTCACTCAGTCTCAACAGTATTACTTCGTCTAAATCCGGGAGTGCATAGCCAGTCTATGAGTTACGCGGTTTGTAAGTACCGGTCTTTGCCGTCCGTACAACGATTCATCATCTAAGACGACCAGACGGCCGCAGAGAAAAATAACTCGTACAAAAGTTGTAGGGTTCAAAGGGAGGCAACCGTTGAT
>JANQDE010001198.1:3528-13654 GCA_037157785.1 Cephalotes varians | reverse complement strand
CAACTGAATTATAAACAAGAAAAGATTAAGAGTATAGTAAATTAAATTATGAAATTATAAATTAAAATATAACGTTAGAGCGATTTATAATTATAATGTGGTGCGCCATTGTTGATTTCTGCACTATTGCGTTCTTTTATGTTCTTCTGTACTCTTGTACTGTGAAATATGTCAGCTGTACTGACCTGTCCTAGTGCAGTTCCAGTGCAGTCCTAGTGCAGCGAAAAAGAACAAACCTATTGGCTGCGTTCGAGCAAATACTACTAGCGCTGAAAATTTATAGTGCATGTACGTGTATAGATTTTCAGCGCTAATAGCGTCTGCTCGAACGCAGCCAATGTAATGTGTATATTCGTATATTTTTTTAAGTAGAAGCTGTTGGCAGCGTCAAAAATATTAATATTAAAAATAAAAACATTAATTAAATATTTTTAGAATATAAAAATATTATAAAAGGTTTATGTATTTCTTCCATCTGAATTTATAAGATTATCGAAGTTTGAATTGAAGCGGGAGTTGTCACAAACGACSGACCAATCAAAAGTTGTCAATCTCGTGTCCAGACTCTGATATAGGGTCTTTATCACAGTTTATACAGTTGCGTCACTCCCAATCGGGAGAGTCCCGTTAAGCTCGTATCAGACTAGAGATTGGGATTGAGATTAGATTGGATTTTGACCAATCAAAGCAAAGTTCACTAAACCTGAAACTGGTTTTCTTTCTTCTGATTGGTTAAATTCTAATCTAATCTCAATCCCAATCTCTAGTGTGATACTGGCTTTAGCACACGTCCACACACATCACCCGGTGCTTAGAGTTTTTCCACTGGACCACCAATCAGAAAATTTTATTTTAAATTAGCCAATCGGCGATGTGAGCTATCGGAGCTCATCCTATATATATATTCTTCAATGGACGCCGAGCGTGCGCGTTGTGACAGAATAGGCATGCGATACACGTGATTGCAACTCGACGTTGGAATTAATGATAAACATAAACTGATAGTCGCGAATGGAGCACATGTCGAGTTATGTATTCTAAATCAGCGTCGTTAATCATAATGCTATCAATAACGACGCTCCAGCGAGTGCTATCCAGTAAAACGACGTCCTGCTTGGGTCGTTTGTTGTCCCTGAGACAGATAAACAAATTCTCTGACTCCGCTGCTACGAGAAACGAGAGTAGCAATACATCGAATACCGGCGAATCACAGAATGAACGTACGGCGAGTGACGTCGACATTCCCTCGGGCGAGAAAAATATTTCTCGCCTTCTGAAGGAGGCTGCCACTTACAGCGACGCCAAGGACATGAGCTGGGCAACGAGTCCTTATCCGGCCAATGCTCCAACTTCCGTCGAGGAGGAAGTTGCAAAACCGAAAACCGATCCATCAGACACTTGCATTGTGCTTTTTCCAGGACAGGGTACTATCAAAGTTGGCGCGGTACAGAAGTACTTACGTTTTCCACAGGCGAGAGAATTGTTTGAGATAGCCAATGAGATTCTGGATTATAATCTGCTGAAACTCTGTCTGAAAGGTCCGCAGGAAAAGTTGGATCAGACCCGTTTTAATCAGCCTGCCACAGTGGTGAGTTCGCTGGCTGCATTGGAGCAGCTCCGTGAGGAAAGGCCCAGGGTATTTGAAACGTGTAAAGCAGCTGTGGGCTATAGCGTAGGGGAATTGACTGCCCTGATTTTCTCAGGCGCTTTATCCTTCGAGAATGGCATCAGACTGGTCTCTGTAAGAGGTGCTGCGATGCAGTATGCCTCTGACAAACTTCCTCAGGGAATGCTGTCAGTCCATTGTACTCCACAGGCTGCAGTATCGCAGGCGTGCAAAGATGCTGAGAAGTGGGCACAAGATTGCGGTGTAGAGGTGCCAGTTTGTCAGTAAGAATATCATTTCATATTCATATATTCATATATTGAATAGAAATGAAACAGTAGTACTACCAATACTACAAATGAGTGAAAAGAGCCTTATTTAACTAAAACAGATATTCAATATAATATTTTTATGTAAATTTTAAGTGTATTTATATGGGTATATCTTTATATTTAGATATATTTTTCAGTTCTATAAATTGTGTGTCTATTGTCAGACTTGAAAGGCAATCCTAAACTAAAGTTAGAATATTAATAGTATCACAAATTAAATTAATTATTAATTTTAATAATAATGATGCTAATAAGCATCTTAAAATTATTATTTTTCTAGCTTCACTTTTTAGGATTGCGTTTCAAGTTCGACAATAATCGGCATGGTTTATAGAAGTGAGAAATATATTTAAATTTTATATTAAATAATATTAAGGAAATATTAAGTATAAGAAGTATTAGGAAACAAGATCTGCTTTGATTGAATAATCTTTTTTCGCTTATTTGTATTATTGGTATATTATGATATCGTATTAGATTTCATGTAATCAAATTGAATTATAAATTTAAAAGTTTGTGGTAATTTATAAGCACTTGATAAAGACGTAGCATTACAGATGTGCTAGGTATTATGGAAAGAATTGTTGCAGGGTAGCAGTATATTTGTACACTCAATCGAAAATTCTGGCTGGAAATACTCAGGCTCTCGAGTACATAGAAAAGAATGCGAAGAAATATGGTCTTTCTAAATTAACCAGGTTGCCAGTATCGGGCGCATTCCACACGAAATTGATGGAACCGGCGCTCAAATCCTTTGGCAAGATGCTCCACACGTTAGAATTTGACGATTTTAGATGTCAAGTATATTCTAATTGCAAAGGACATCCCTATGGCAACACGACGTTAATTAAGAGATACTTGACAAAGCAAATAGTATCGTCCGTGAAGTGGGAACAGAGCATGCAGTTGCTGTACAACAGACCTGAAGGTACCGCCTTCCCACGAACTTTCGATGTAGGATCAGGAGGAAGAATGTCAACGATCTTAAAGTTGATTAATGCAAAGGCGCATGAACATTGCATAGCCGTCTAGTCTTTTTTATATTTCTTGATAATATCAAAAAGAAGTCTGAGAGTACGCTTGTTATTTTGTACATATTTATTGATTAACTTTATTATTCCAATTGTGACGTGTGAAAATAAAGAGAGGATCAAAGTTATATTAGATACATTATATAAACAATATATTTATCAATTGTGCTCGACACATGGATGCGATGATATCAAACGTTCGTGTAATGCAGGCCCACTGAAATATAATAATACTGGAACGAGCGCGACCCTATGAATAAGTGTGATCCGAGAGAGAGCATCCAAAGTGGTATCTTTAGCCTTCTCTAAGCTATACTACGCATGTGCGGTAAACGATAGTAGGGATCGTACAGTCTCGTTTATAAAAGATGTTTACGTGCATCCAATAAACGTTAACAAAACTTTTGGCCAGATTGTACTAAAAAGAGACAAAGATACCACTTAAGACCCTCTTTGTCATTTCACGACACTAGCGCCCGCGCACGTTCCAGTATTATTATATTTCAGTGTGTAGGCCTGGCCACGCGGGCGCCCACGGAGCACGCGAGGAGAAGAACATGCCCCCCTCTTCGCTGCCTCTTCCTGTCTTTCCTTTCTGGCCCCTCGCTTCACTTATCCCCTCCATATAGCACTCTCCCACAATGGTCGCGTTCAGCAGACTCAACTGCGGAGTGGATCCGTGAGCGCTCGCTGCTATTGGTGTATGCTTCTAGATCATCCAATAGCAGCGAGCGCTCACGGATCCATTCCGCAACGGGAGGGTCCCATTAGCACACGTCCACACACATCACCCGGTGCTTAGAGTTTTTCCACTGGACCACCAATTAGAAAATTTTATTTTAAATTAGCCAATCGGCGACGTGGGCTATCGGAGCCCACCCGGCTAAAGATACCACCTTGGATGCTCTCTCTCGGATCACACTTATTCATAGGGTCGCGCTCGTTCCAATATTATGGCCCAAACACACACTTTCCGTAAGAAGTAACAATATGATTTCAACCAATCGCGTTGTTCGATTCAGCCGTCCATAACTAAATCAAGCAACACAATTGGTCGAAATCTTATTGTTACGTCTTACGGAAAGTGTGTGTTTGGGCCTTTATTATATTTCAGTGTCCAGACCTTAATATAGGGTCTCTAGTATAAAATATGATAGTCGTCCCCTAGGGACAACATTTATGATCAATACCATACAATGAGATCGATATTTCATGTGTCATACGACAAAGGCTTTCAAGCTTGTTGATTGGCTGTAGGATAGAGAGATTGTCGGATCTCTCTGTCCCCCCTTGTCGTACGACACGAAATCTTGTCCTTAAAGTGCATTTTCACGAGCCGCTGAAACCGATCGTTTGAGCGACAAAAAAGATCACGTGATAGYTTTCGTCGCTGAACTATACAGTTGTCGAAGATACAGAAGTCGAATATAAATATAGTTATATGTGAACTATACAGTCTTTCGCTCATTTATTTACCAACTCACTTACTTTAATTATAATAGATTTAAAAATGATTAACTATTTGTATTAACTATTTGTCTCCTTTTGTTTCTAATAATTCTGTACATGTAAATATCATTTTTATATTAAAACTATCACATTTAAAATGTGTATTGTAAGATAAACATGTAGGAGGGCGGGAGAGAGAGAGAGAGAGAGAGAGAGAGAGAGAGTGAGAGAGAAAGAGTGAAAGAGAGAGAGAAGTAGGATATTGTATTCGAGTGTCAGCTGATCACAGCTGAGCGTCTCACATAACAATCGCCCGTATCGGACAATGAGTTGCGCCGCTCTTGCCTATTTCCTATACGTGCCTCGTGATTCGATAACTATTCTTCTTTATAACTTAAAAACTAAGTGTCGGACAAATTTTTGCTAAAGGGAAAGTCGTTTCAAAATATCTTCAGAAATAGAAGATAGAAAGTCCCTTCAAAGACATAGGATTATTCTGAATCACCCTGTATATAATGATATATTGGTTATATATCGGAACATAGTCCACATTAAATACTTTTTTTATCCCGTTGTTATATATACTATTATTTTAGGACATTTTTTATCTTTAATGATCTTTATAAATTATTATTTTACACACGCACACACACAGAGAGAGCGAGAGAGAGAGAGAGGGAGGGAGAGGGAGGGAGTGGGAGATGGAGGAAGGAAAAAGGACTTGAAAGAAGGGTAAGAGGGAGGAAAAAGAGAGAGAATAAATGAACGAATGAATGAATAATCTTTATTAGCTTTCTCAGCTATTTAAAATATATAAACAAAAACATAAACATGGCATAAATATAAACTTAATCTTAAATGCAAATCTAATTTACATTAATTGCAAACATGGCACAAATATCCCGACGAAAACATCATAGATAGACATAGATCGAATCTACGTCGAATCCACGAAATTTACGTGGATTACGTGGATAAACATTTATTCACGAAGTATCTACATGGATCTCACGTGGATACTTTCCACGTGGATGAAATCCACGTAGGATCTATCTCGATGATCTTTCGAGAATGAAATACTTTGATTTATCGAAGAAGTACCCGAATAACACTAAAACATTGGTCTTATATTGGGTCTATGTCRATTACTCAATGGTCTTATATCGGCCCGACGTTTTAAAATGACAATGAACCGATATTGGCGGCGTCACGMTGATTTACCGATGGCCAATGGTTGGTGAAATGTTGGATTTTACATTTAGCCAACATTGTACCAACAATTGAAAAATGATCCAATAATCGTATAAAAACATTKATCTAATATCGGGCATATGTTGACTGTCTAAATTCTGGCCCAATGTTGCCAAGTGATAATGAACATTGATTGCAAGGCYTTGCGCACAATGGAGGAAATATTAGGAACAGAAATAAATATTATATATGTCCATAATACAATTACAAACTTATTTAGAATCGTGGAAGTGGTTGACGCGACAGGAAATCAGAAGCGTCAATTATAATTCCTGTGACTCTAAATGAGTTTGTAATTATAGACAAGRTATAAATATTTATTCACGTTCCTAATATTTTTTCCATTGTRCGTAGAACTTTAAAATACATGTATAATTTTTAGCTAATATTAATTTGGGAGTATGCCGATTGACCATGTCTTTATTGGACATCATCAATTACAAAAACCTAGAGCGGCCTAGAGGCTTTCCTGTTCATTTTAATTCACTTTGAAGTAAAAAATAATTACTACAGCAAATTGAAAAATAACATATTAATAAAGTTTCTTAAATGATTTTTCCTTTGATATTGTATCCTTATTACGATAATGAGATCTTATTTAATATTGTTTTGAAAAAAGTTATTGGTTGGTCCAACTTTGGTTAAACATTGTTCAACAAATGGTTGGTATTATGTCATTAATCGATTAATAATGTGTACACTTAAATAGTTAAAAATACTGCTGGTTATTTTAAAATAGTTTAAAATATACAAGAAAGCACAGCAATCCCTTTAATTCTCATAAAATAAATAAATAAATAGCCTGTCTAACAATTCATCGGATCGTAGCATTTTAATAATCGATCCAACATTGTTTTCCCAACTGCCGATGCTTCCGATTTAAAACTAACCGTTGGTCAACTAATATGTGCTACTCGGGTAGGAACGTTGAATACACGAAGATACACGATCTGACAAAATTTAGAGTCATTGATTAAAGAAAAAGGGTTTATGGCGTTAAAGRCAGTTATTGYGATCGTYCTATTCAGTTAATCGCAATTATATAGCAGAAACTAAATAGTCATGCATAAACTTGTATTATTTTACATCTTAAAATTTTTTAACTTGTTATGTATATATATATATATATATATATGTTTAGGACTTTTTTTGTTCAAAATGATCATATTTATAAGTATATATGGAACTGCTTTTAAACTTAAAACTTTAAACACTATAGTGTAATAATAATTATATAACAATTACAGAATAAAATAAAACTTCAATAATTTTATACTTATTGTATTTGTTAAATATACAGTAGTATCTAAACAAAATGCTCTATTCTTCCCTTGTTAGAGCTCTAACATAGCATACTAGTAAAGGTATGTGTCCATTCGCAAATCATTGCAAGTATTTACATATAATATTACTTTTGATGGCTTTAATTTTAGAATTTAGTTTTTTTWAATGTAAAACTGCTCACTATTTAAACTYTTGAGAAAACTTGTGAAATTGTTCATCATCAAAAGCACTAACACAATATGTATATGACACTTTTATTATGTGTTTGGTTATTATTTTATGTTGAGTTTATTACAGATTATAATATTGGATATACATTTGTTTATTAACAATAAAACCAAAGAATAAAATATAGAAAGAGAGAGAAAAAAGAATAAAAATAAATATCATATATTTTATTACATCACTTATATATAAAAATATATAAATAAATCCTACATATTACACTCTTCAGTTTTTTATCAGTTAGTAAACAAATGTGCATCCAATAATATAATCTTTAATAAACTCAACATAAAATAATAATCAAAACATGTAATAAAAGTGTCATATATTGTGTTAATGCTGTTTTTGATATTACAGTTTCACAAATTTTCTCAAAAGATTAAATAGTGAACATTTTCACATTAAAAAAAAACTAAATTCGTAAATTAATAAAAATTAATTTTTGAAGCCATCAAAAATAATAATATATATAGATACTTGCAACGGTTCGCGATTAACGTTTACTAATATGCTGTGGCGGTATCGCCACTATTACACGAGCTACGCTGTGCGCGCTTTCAGCGCGCGTGCTCGCCAGCGTGAGCATACGTGCCGCCGCTCCGAGAGGGCGACGCGGATGAATCTTTACTCGCACGCAAGATGCAACAGGCATCGTTCATAAGGACGGCCCGATTAATCATCGCTCTAACAGAGAGAGTTTCTCAGACCTATTTCCGATCGCACTTACCCATTATGTTCGCAAGCAGAGTGAGCTTTCTCAGGCCTCTGCATGCTTGAACACCTTTTTTTTGGAAGTATATAGAGCAATTTGTTTAGGTAATATATATAGGTACTATAGGGATGGGCAATGTTTAAGAAAAACCTCGATGTTATAACAATTGATTATTATTCAACACGATTTTTATTTAATCGATTCATCCTGCAAAAAACACCGATGTTGATAAAATCGGTTTTTTCAAAAAAATATAATGATTTGACAACTGAATTTTATATTATTTTTATTGATTTTTATTATCATACACTTGGAAGTTGAAATTACAAACAATTCTTAATATTATTTTTATCACACAAAATGAAATTCTAATTAATTGATCAATCGTCAATGTATAAGAATAGTGTACAGTTTTCCTAAAAATATAGATAAGAATAAATATAATAGGCCTGTTCTTTTCAGCTGAATTTCTTGCACAGTTCATCTTCCTTTCTTTTTATCTTCATATTAGAGAAAAAAGGAGAAATTATGAATTATGTAAGAAATTCAGTTGAAAAGAACCTAATATTAACTTTGTTTAGGAACTAAACATGAGAAAGTCACATGTTCCAATCACATTCTCCTACACTATCTAAAAACAATAATGATGACAAATGTTTGCCAGTTAAGCGATTTCTCAAATTAGTTTTTATATTGCCGRCCTTTGAAAACAGACGCTCCGCAGGAACTGATGTTGCTACTATAGATAAATATTTTATAGCTATTGAATACAACTTTGGAAAAACATGTTGGGACATTTTCCAGTAATCTATTGGATCAGCTGACTCGTGAATAACCGGTTGCGATAAATATTGTTTTAGCTCAATGTTATTATCTTGTATATTCTCATAAACTTGTCGTTTTGAAGCTACTAATTCCTTATGCATCTTCCAAAAATTATTCGACTGTTCATCTCCCTCAACTACACTTGCCTCAGTTTGAATATTTTCGTTAGTTTGATTTTCTAAACTGATTTCAGTTATATTATTAATATGCTGTATAGCTGTACTTAATGCTAATGGAGATTCAAAATGAATTTTCTTAAATCGAGGGTCCAGTAATGTCGCCCTTGCTAAATGGGAAGCAGACTCGACGTGTTGGAATCTTTTATTTAATTCTGTAAGAATGTTTTCTTTAAACTGAACTCCCGTATTAGTAATCGGAGTACACTTTTTAACAGTAAGCGTTATATAATGGATCAATGGTATTACGAGACTACTAGTTGCGTAAGTATTACCACCAATAATTTTTGTAACGTACTCTATTGGTTTTAAAATATGGACTATTTCTTGCAACACTTCTAATGCGTCCCGGGTTATCAAATTAGGCGYTTTTGGGCATTTTAATAGCATGTTGTTAATGTAATCTTTTAACTGTAAAAACCATTCAATCATATAAAATGCAGAGTTCCATCTAATCGGGATTTCTTGAATTAGCTTTAATACATTTCCTTCTGTTTTCTCTTCTAAAAATTGTAAGCGCCGTAACTCATCAGCAGCTACAACATTTTGTTTGGATAAAGTCACAATACTTTTAATTTGCCATAAGGTTTGCTAAAGAAGAAGTAGCTTTTATAGCATCAGGATATATAAGCGATAGCGTATGGGCAAAGCATCTTAGATGTTTTTTTTTCCCAAAAGTATCAGTGATTGCTTTTACAATATTCGCCGCATTATCGGTAACAATCACAGTAATGCAATCTATACCTATTCCTCAATCTTGGCAAAGTTGCATCAAGGAAAGACCTATGTATTCTCCAGTGTGACTTTCGTTTAGAGGTATTACTCCTAKTGTAGTGTTTACAAATTTCAACTTGTCGTCCAAATAGTGAACTGTTACGCCTATATAACTCTTTATAGAAACATCTGTCCACATATCAGTTGTAATTGCAATATTTTGTAATTTCTGGACTTTTGTATACATTTTTAAGTACGGAATACTTGTCATTTAAGAGACCTGTAATGGTTTTTCTGCTCGGTGGAGAATATAGCGGCACAGCCTTTTTACAAAAATGTAGAAAACCAGTATGCTCAACTGTTGATAAAGGCAGATAATCAACTGCAAGCATGTACATTAAACTATTAATTAATTGTTTTGATATTTCTCCATCTGTTGTAAAAAAGAAAAACAAAGAAATATTTATGATTTGATATATGTGTACATTAAACAATCATGGCAAATTTTCGTACTAAAAATA
>JANQDE010001196.1:0-10401 GCA_037157785.1 Cephalotes varians | reverse complement strand
GGGACTACCCGCCCAAACCCTTGTCTGCAGGTAGAGGACTTTTCTATTCAGTTTAATATCCTCTACCTGCACACAAGGGTTTGGGCGGGTAGTCCCTGACACCCTGTATATATATATATATATATATATACATATGTATATATATATATATATACTTTTATGGGATATAATAATGGCATTGAGATCTTGAAAATTTACTGCATCCTCAATAGAATGTAGAAAATTTTCGGAATGAGTTGGTTTGTCAATGATTATGTTAGATGATTCGAGTGGATTTGATAGGATCGAGATCGCTGTAAGGCCAGGTTCTGAGTCGGAATCACTTTCACATGATACTGCCTGAGATTTGTGGGATTTTTCCCGTATCTTTCTCTGACGTTGGCTAAGTCGATTGGTTTCAATTTCATCACACGTTCAATAGTGATTATTTATTGATTTATTTCTTTATTTCTGATTTATTTCTTTCTTCATTGAAGCTTAAAAAAATAATATTAAATATACTAAATTAATAATAGAATTTTAGGACCATAATTGAAATCAATTAATTGGACATAGTATAGACAATGTTTTATTTATTAGGTAGTATATATTTTTGAGGATGAATATACAAAAGAAAGTTTCTGAAAATAGCACATAGGAATAAGAACATACCATAATATTCATGAAATTCTGGACATAATGTCCACTTTGAACCGACGGGATCGGGCAATATCCGTTTGTTTATATGAACACTAATATTTTTTACCATTGGCCACCAATATTTTTTTTCTTCGAGTTTCAGCCATATGCTCGGTACCTCCGAAACAATTTCGTCTTCGTTAATGCCATCTTGAGTAAACATCAGTATATGGTAAAGATGTAACGTTGTATTTAATCTGCAAAGATATAAATCCATAAAATATCAATTAATTGTATCTTGCGATAATATTTGCGTTTGCATGTTTACGTCAAATCTTGCTCTAAATATCCATCATTGTGAAGTAAGAGTATAACGATTGACTCGTTCGTCGAGATAGGCAATTTAACGCATTTCATTTTGATATCAGTTGTAGGCATTATTAAAAATTCGTACTCTAATTCGTTAATCCTTTTTGGATAATAAGCAAAGAATTTAACGGTAAATTGAAAAAGGGCTTTACGTTTAGATATTTTTTTCTTGCGATTTGTATTTGTTGATTTTGTTTTTCAATAACTAATTAAATTAAAATTGTTGAGCCATCCATGAGTACATAACAATTATTAAGTGGTCGCGTACTTACAAGTAAATCATTACATTTAATGGATTTTATCATTACATTATAGTTGATATTATTATTATTAATATAAAATTTTCTTTATTTGCTTTCCAAATAGAACTCGAATTAACTTCTCCTTCCTCAGTGTATCGACAAACTAATTGTTTTAACGGGTGATTCGATAATTTTACCTTTTTTTAATTTTCTGCATATAATTTTCATATTTGAACGCACTAAATTTATCCAATGAATCAAATAAGTTAACATAATCACACAAATGTATTAAATTATGGACATTATACGAAATATGTTGTTTTCCACATAATGTGCTATAATGTTCGACAAAGTAATGTAACAAACAACGAGCATATATGATTAGATTCTTATAATGTTCTGGAAAACATAGAATTCGAATCGACACTCAAGACCAAAAAATGTATATATTGATTAGAGGATAAATTATCATAGAAAATTACAGGACCGGTATACAATAATATTTGTCTCAACTCGATCGCTTTAAACCTAACAACAAGTTCGAGTGCTCTAGGTTTTCTAGAAAACTCATTTGGAAGAGAAGATGACATTGACACCAACAATGGTGAAATATGCTTTAGTACCGAAAGAGTGAAATTTCACTCTTGTGAAATGTGTCTTGGAGTGAACGTTCTTTTTTCCTCTTACCGAAAATTTCAGTAATTTTTTCATAACACCGAGAAGTATAATCACACAAGATGCGTATAATCCAAGGGAATTTGAGTTATCATACCAATATTTAAACCTTCAAGAGGAGAAATGAATTTATGATGTTCTTCATGTTGTTTTCATTTAACCCTTACTTGCCACATTTCCACAGAATCACATACTTGTCATACTGGGATTATATGCAGTAATAAAAACCCTTATAAAAAATAAACTATTTGATATTTTAACTTGAAAATTTTTTTGTAACTTCTTGAAAGTATCTTCTTTAAAGTAGTATAGGTTATATAGCCAAATATTTAAATAAAGTATGTTAAAAAAATTAAAATAACAAAAAAATGAAATAAAGGGTGATTTCACAAAAAAATTCATAACTTTTTTTTTCTCTCTAGACCCGATTCTCCCATCTTTAGATATTTTAAATTTATGAAATATGGTCGTGGGATACAAGTGATCCCAGTGTAGCAAATAAGGGTTAAATGTATTGTCGCGCCCGTCAGAACGTTCTTTTGGAACGCGCGCGCACGACCTTCTTTCACAAGCCGCGGGACAAGAAATAAAGACACTTTTTATTAAAAACTCAGAACTTTAATGACAACGCAACTGATCAACAACACAACGAACTGCGCAATGTAAAACTTCGTATTCGTTTCCTTTTAAAGGATTCTCACTGTCGTTTTTGAAACCGCGCGGTCCGACAGCTCTCTCAATTCTCTCCTCGCCAGTTGTTATTTTCCTTAGCAACCGGCCGTCTTCAGTCAGCTCTCTCTCTCGCAGCTGACAAACGCAACACTATGTGGCGAAACTGAACCGGACAGACACTGGGCGCAACAGTATCATCGGATCTCAGGATTGCGTTCATTTTAGGAAACGTCACTCGGTTACATAGTCCTTTTCTTGGATGCAATTATCACATCCAAAATAAGCATTATGCCTCATGGTTCCTAATAAATGATTTTGCTGGTGTATCACAGATGATTGCATTTATCATTACATTGATTCTTTTACCGAATTCCATGATATCATCATCAAAGATTTTTTTGCAATCCTGAATAAAATATATTTAAATACTTTTTACAACATTTGGATTTTGCATTTCCATATATACCTACAATAAATGGATCCGTATAAAATTCGGTCACTATATTACTTAAAATAGGCCAGAATTGACTATTCGATGATTTGATTAGGAGAAGACCATCTATACTTATATCGATTTTTATATGTGATGGACAAGAATCTTTATAGAAATACTTTCGAAGGAATTTCATCAAACCTTCAATTGTCCTATGTGGTAATATTATCCTGGCTCTATGTCAATCAATTTGACGTGCGAAGGAATTTGCATGAAAGTTCTCGCGTCGAACGGGAGATCGTAATTAGATTTTTTGAGAATTTTCAGTAAATCATTTAACGCGGCGTGAGTAATAAAATGGGTAACGACCATTTTCGTATTTCATTTGAAATATCAGCAGTTTCGGGAAGATTGATGTCTTTGTAGGAATTTATCGGTGGTAGATTGCTCTGGTTTACGTTCAGTTCATTACCACAAGTCTCTCTATTCGTCGTATTAATATCGATAAAATTTGTTTGTTCTGTACTTTCTTGCTGATCTGGGTGATTCTGAACGGGTAAAATATCGACGTTTTTATTTGTGGTAATTTGTCCAATCCGAATTTGTTTAAGAGTCTTTAGAAATTGGCGACGCCTTTGCCGTTGAGTTAAACATGGGATGTCCGGATTAATTTGATCCTGGACATAATTACAAATATCGAAAGAAATGGGTTTAACTAAGGATAATTGGACAATGCTCATAAACTGATATGAAAAAAAACACGCAAAATATCTGAAAACAAAATTATAAGACGTTTTTATTTTTTCTACTTTATATTTCGAAATTATCGCTATAATTGCCATAGAAATTCATTTATCAAAATCTGCCATTTGCAAAACTTGATAAAGAAATTTTATTGGGTCCCAAAGTCATATTATAAACAATTAAGAGATATATATATTGAATTGATAAGAAAGCTCGTTTTTGTTCAAGAAATAGCGTTATTTGAAAAACGAACGAACTTTCTCAGCAACCCAATATTTTTTTCATAAAGAGTTATTCTTGTAAAAGAGTATTTTTGCAAAGAATATTTGCTGCGAAAGTTATCGCAAAACATATTTGTTGCAAAAGAAAGTTATTGCAGAGCATATTGTTGCGAAAAAGAGTTGTCGCAGAGGATATTTGTTATGAAAGAAAGTTGTCACAGAGGATATTTATGAAAGAGCTAGAGTTGTCGCAAAGAAGAAGTTGCTGCAGAGAAGGTTTCACGTTGCGTGAAAGAAGTATTTGGAAATACATGCAGTTAATTATTTGAGATGTGTCTCATAACTTCGATTATTTTTATTTATTTCCAGTTGGAAGAGCGCGACTTGCTTGAAAGGAAGGATTAAGGTTAAGCATGCTTAATCCTCAAATGCCACGAGGGGTCCAGCGGACATTAGACCCCATGTGGCATTTGAAGGTTAAGAAAATAGTTAATTTAAAAAATTTTAAAAATCTTACCTCCTGTGCTGATTTTGAGAACATGCAATATAGATGGTTTTGACGCTTTATGCGGGAGACGAAATATGCTAAGCCGACTGCTTATGACGAATTTTTGATCCGTATATACATGGTGTCCCATTTTTAAACCACGTGAATATCTCGTGAGGGGAGCCGCCAATCCAAAAATAACCTTTACAAAAGTTGTTGGGTTTGTAGGGTGACATCGGATGGTGACCTTCAATTCGATCTTGAACTTGACCTTCAAGGTTATTTGAAGGTTAGAGCAAATTTTGTAAATAAAAACCCCTATTTTTGACCCCGGATTCGGAAAGAGCGCAAAATTTTACGTTTAGATACATCCTTGTCTGAATGTTAAATTTTGTCTTTTTAAGGTTACTTTAAGATAAAAAATTGCTTGATTTATGAAAATCGTTTAGAAGTAGGTGACCAAGTGCGGATTTCTCCAACAACACTGTAGGATATATGATTTTGTAGATAGACAATTACGTTGATATCCTATAATAATAGACTATGAGAAAATGCAAAAGTATGATATATATATATATATACATATTTTTTTTTTTTAGTTATCAAATATCTAGTTAGTTGAAACACGCAATTTTCTAAGAGGTTATATGAATATATTTTGTATACCTTTTGAATACTATTTTTTAATATTACACTTATAATGAAATAAAAAATCAACAAACAATTGGATTATTTTACTTACCATAAAAGTAATTCAATTAATTATACGTAACGATGATTCTTAACACATTCACCTCGTGCAAAATTATAAGAAGAATGCCGAGATTATACAATAAAACAAAGATTCACCAGACAATGGATCATAGTCTTTTGTCACATGGACGGTGTAGTAAGTGTGCTTATGAAATGTCATTATATAAAAATATAAATGTTATTATAATATATAAATTACTGCAATATATTTTAAGACTCTTATTCAATTATTTAATGTTACTTCAACATATTTTTAAAAATATATACATCAGTGACATATTTCATTGCAAGACTTGTTCAAAATTCTTATTACAGCAGATCGCAATAAAATGTTACTGAAGGAAACTATTATGTAGATATATATATATATATATATATATATATATATATATATATATATATATCTTGCTGCTTTCATAAAATTAGAAAAAAAAATGAATTAACACATTCAACGTATTATTGAACTTATTTATAAAATGAACAATTTCGGAACATATATTTCAATATGTCATCGGTAGTTATCATTTTAAAATTATTCTCTTAATTCTTATAATGGAATTAATTCTTATAATGGAAATGAATTTACGAAAATAATGCGTCGTCACAAAAAAGATATTTCAGAACTATTTATATAATGAAATTTATTTATGTCATCATCATGAAATACTAAAAACACCAATGTAACGTTTGTATTAATAATGTAATTTATTTATAATGTAATTTTTGTAAATATTACTTAATTTTCACAATAACTATGTTCTGTCGAATCTGTTCCGTGAAAACTATGTCATTTTCGTAACTTTTACATTTTGTTGATACATTTTCGTAAATTTCATAGAACTTCCATAATATCAAAGTAACATTAATATCAAAAATTATAAAATCGTGGAAGGGCTAATGAGAGCTACAACACGCTGTTGACGGTGCGCAGTAACTAATAAGATTTAYTCAGTATAATTACAAACGTTTCGGCTTACCTTTAAGCCATCCTCAGTGTGCACGTTCAACGCTCAAATCGGTTCCGTTAACGAACCGATCTACGTTCACTATGATTTTTGAAAATTTTTAATTCGAATGCTCTTAAACTAATCAGTTAGAGTTAACATGAAAGTTTGTTAGTTTTCAAACTTCGGGATGTTATTCGTAAAAAATTCGAATTGAACATTTCAAAAATCGTTTCAAAAATATATTCGTCTTAATATGCCAGTTAACAGTTTTTATGAATGAAAACTGAAATTTTTTATAATAGAATTACGAGAAATCAATTAAAATTAATAATTTTCTGTTGTCGTTTCATTTAAAATTGTTAAGATTGAAGAATTGTTTACATTCACCGGGAAGCGCTTTTGCGCATGCTCGATTTTCCCTCTAAATAAACTGCAAGAACAATGCGATTTTAATTTGTTTTCGATTACCTCCAAGCCATGCGTACTTAGTATCGGCCAGCGTTTACAACTTTTACGCTAACATAGTGTTTTCTACACCCGTTAATTATATAATCAGTGCAAGTAGTTTTTTTCTGAATATGGTGTGTGGTATGGAAAACATCTAGAAACAGAAAACCAGATACGGTAAGTACATATCTTTTAGATTTTTTTTAGGTTATTAACAAAGCACATTTTTCTTTCTCATTATTTTGTTACGTCCAAACCCCGAAGGTTTTGTTTTTATGAGTTGGAAGGAAAGAGAAGGAGGAGGTATGGAAGGACGTAAACAGTAACTGTTTCGCAGGTATACGCACAGAGGCGCGTGCTGCGAGTCGAACGCACTTTTATGGCTCTGGAATATGGGTCAACGTCCCGAAAGGACGCTATAACACCTGTTTCCACGAACAGTGCGATCGTCGGTCCTAATTCGAGTCAAGGAAYTTAATCCCTTTAACTCGGGACTGGACCACGTGCGATCTTCGAGTGTAAGGAAATGAAAGGGGCCGTTTTAATTTAATTAATAAGAGCGAGAACGATCTTAGTTAACATTTAAGATTTATCATAAATAATCAATATAAAAGTATAAATAATTATTTAGTAACCGCAATACATTGTTAGAATGTCAGGCACTTTTTACAATCGTATTTATGTGTGAATGTGTGAAAGAGTACGGGCGGAGCGGAGTAAAATGAGTTTATGGAATAATTTCATTTATCGTAATTGTGGAAGGGGGAAATAATTTCAAAAAAATGGCATTGAGATTGTAAAAGATAGGAGAAGGAAGGACTGAAATGTGATAATTCATTCAACATCTCCGAATATTCTAATTCATTCTAATAAACTTGTAGGGCCGGCCTGTTCCGTCGATTCCGTCGATTTACTAATATTTAAAGAAACATTGTTGGAGGTAATCGAACTGGTTGCATTTTGTTGAGATTTACTTTTCTGAAGGAACTTATAGAATCGAAATAAAAGGTTATTTAATTTCGGGAAGTGTTTTGCGCAAACATTCTAATGGATATTAACAAAAGGGGGAGAAATGGACTAGGTGGGTAGAAAAGGATACGCAGTCCACCGTGTAGGTTGACGTCTGAGGTAGGGTAGGTAGAAAGATATGCAGTCCACCGTGTAGGTTGACGTCTAAGGTAGGGTAGGTAGAAAGATACGCAGTCCACCGTGTAGGTTGACGTCTAAGGTAGGGTAGATAAAAGGATACGCAATTCACCGTATAGGTTGACGTCTAAGGGTGAATAAAAAGGATTAATAGAAGGAGTGATGAGAGGGATAATTCAGATACTTGGGTGAGAAATTTTGAGAGTAAAAGCCGATGGAAAGTCCGGGGATATTTTGCGGACCGATTTGGTATATAAAGATATATATGTGTGATATTGCAACTTACTGCTTGGTGATGGCTGGACGTCGGGAGTTGCTGGGTGATTTCTTGAGATTCACTTGTACTGAATAATAACTAGCTAAATCGTGAGTTGACTGCGTTGACTGCCGACGAAAATTGAGAGTTGACGAAGAAAGAGAGAGAGTTAACTAAACTGAGTGTTGACGAAGAACTGAACTTTGACGAAAAACTGAACTTTGACGAAAAACTGAACGGGAGAGCTCAAAATATCGTGGTTTATATAGGAGTCTTTTAGGATGGATTTCTTGTGGAATGGGTTAAGTTGGTTGTTTCCAAGGTTTTGGTTGGTAAGATACCCTTCTTTAGTGATCAAATTTTTAAACTTCCAAAATTTAGTTGGAGGTTCGCGCATTAGTTCGGCTCCACCCGCAACGTAAGTCCTATCGTACGCTTGTTTATTGGTGTTCGTCGCTGTTTGTAGGACAATATGATTTTTCTACGATTATCTATTGGCAAGTTCAAGGATCTTTACTTCCCCGCCCCGTATCCTGAAGAGAGGGCAAGATGAGTCTCACGATACCTTCCAAAGAATATTATTTGCGTTACCTATTTTTTGTTTGTCGGCGATTTCTCTTTTATTAGAGGTTGCAGGAAACACGAATGCACACATAAAGTAAATAGAGCATGTTTCTGTTGTCTCTTGGGCTTGGAAATTATCGGGCACTTCAATAAAGTTTTATGCATTCGTCCTCCCTTGCATGTGTTCACACGATTTCACCGTCCCATATTGATGTTCGATTTCGCTAGAAAAAATGTTTTTTTTTTTGTCTCACATTTAGATATTATTTTATTGCTATTTTGTATATTCAGTGTCCCCGGCCAAGTATTCGGACCGAATAAATGTCCATACTTCCAGGCGCCGATTTTTATTTATGTGGATCGTATGAGACCGGCGAAATCGTGCTCTTATTTAGTTCGTTTATTTAGGTTTCTCCTGGAAGGTTCCGATTGGCATATGCATATGAGGTAACCGACATACGGAAAATAAAAGGGAAACTTTACTCGAGATAAACAGTCATAAAAGGGAAACTCTATCGGGCTTATTGCCCACTTGCCGATAGATAACCGCTGACGCACGAGTTTCTTATTTTAATAGGTTATTTTATTAGCCGTCCTTGAAAGGAGGAAATCGTGGAGTCCTCAGGACGTAACAATTTCTATGATATTATTATATATGCATTATGTGCATTTTACAATATTTAATGCTTTATATGTAAAGGAACAGTAAATTCTATAGTTCTAATTCTATTAGCTGATTAACTATATTCTATTAGCTATGATAAAGTACGCACTATTGGTATTTGTTACCTTATGTATACATTTTACAATTATTATTTTTAACAAAGATTTATGTACATTTATAAAATAAGATCTTTGAAAAGTAAATAGAAATATAGAATTCAATACTAAAACATGGTTTTTTATTTGTAGTTTGGAATGCACATTTTTTTGAAGCAAAAAAAGCATTATTTTGATTTGCATGCGATTAAGAATTTATTTCGTCTTATATTCGCAGACAATTGTGAATTAAAATGTTTAATTTTCATCACACATAATTCTTCTCAATATAGTGCTTTCTGTATTTCGTCTCGGATTTTTACTCTAAAGATTTTCTTTTGCCAATAAGGTTTTAACTGTTTCCAACTATTTTTCTATTTTCATACAGGCTCTTTAATATCTTTTATATTATCTATTAAACATTGTATTTTATTTTTTAGAAATCAATTCTTTAATTGAAAAGTTTTTATAAAAAGTTATTATAAAAAATTATAAAACTGCCTCTAATCAATAAAATCATAATCATCAATGCAAATCAAGGAAATTTTTTATATAGTTTGGTAATTAATTGATTTGATTTTGCACTTTTTATAGGAATGTGTGTGTGTGTGTGTGTGTGTGTGTGTGTGTGTGTTTGTGTGTGTGTGTGCGTAAATAATATATAATTGGAAATAATTCAATTCTTTTCTTTCATGCAGAATTTTTCGAAGGAAATAATCATATTGCAAACGTCACGACATCAATAAAATCATAACAAGATCAAGTAAGATAACAAAATATAATTTATTATAAAAAATGTTAAAAATAAAAAAAAAATAAAATGTTATTATCGATGGGCGAAAAAGATGTCAGATTCAGTGATTAACGTTGTGCAAAATATTTGTGAAACATCATTATTAAGAAGTTCGTTCCTGAATTCTAGGAATAGTACTAATATATTACCACTACTTGAAAATGATAAGAACTCACATGGATTAAGTAATTTGTCATTGACACAGAACTTGGGTAACAATAGTATGTTACGTCCTGAGGACTCCACGATTTCCTCCTTTCAAGGACGGCTAATAA